>MEHQ01001904.1:3656-33516 GCA_008828725.1 Saccharina japonica | reverse complement strand
CTGCGTGTGTGGATCGTGACCCAGTTCTTATTTTGTATTTTGGTTTCTGTCCGCTTTATACCGGCCCCGCCCTGGCGTGGTTCGGGGTACCACTATTAATAGTATCAACATATCACGCGTGATAATTTTGTTGATACACAACCCTAGTTCTCACGCTCGATCGGGGTCGTCGAGGGAACACCAGCACGTTCCTCCGCAAAAATTCACTGTCCGCGAATATAATACCCGATCATGTCTTCGTTTTTGAGCCGGAACCGCCCTTATATACAGCCACACACAGATACCCCGCATGCGAAAGGACAGCAGCCGCAGGGAGGTCGGGGCGCCGGTCGTGCCGGGGCTAGCGGGGGCCGCCGCGCCACCCGCGGGCCGGTTTCGCCCCTCGCGCACCCCAGCACACACTCCCTCGTCGAAATCCGGGGCCGAGACGGCCCGGGGCGCTTCCGGCACCGGCCACAGCAGGTGCTCCTACACACTAATTCCAAGTGAAAAAATACCTACGACACCCTACACCCTACACCCTACGACACCCTACACCCTACACCCTACACCCTACGCCCTACGCCCTACATCATTCTAAATTACTTATACAGATTGACAAGGAGTCCCTCCAGCACCGACGTACCTTCTGAGGGAAGGCTTCCGGCTTATCTATCTATCCATACCGTGGACTAAGGAACACCCTGCGACCCAACAGGCGATCGTGCAACGCGTGGCATGCGTGGAGAAAAATCAGGCCCAGCTGCAGCAGCAACAACAACAACAACAACAACAACAACAACAACAGCAGCAGTAACAGCAGCAGCAGCAACAGCAACAGCAGCACTAGCAGCACCAGCAGCAGCAGGCGGCCGACCAGCCCCCGAGTGGTGCACTCTTGGGTGGTTTGGTGGCCCCCTGGGCGGGTGGGGCGATGGGAGGACAGCCGCCCCCTGCGCCCCAAGACGCACCTCAGCAGGCCGCGGTTACCGCCGGAATAAAAGCCAACGCGCTGGCCGCGGATCTCTGGCGGAAAAAACAAGGTCCAAAATTCCTCGTCGCCCGAGGAGGATTCAACATGGCGGAGGAAATCAATCGCAGCCTCCTTCTCCAGGTGCTCGACAAGGTGGCCCGCGTCTTCGACAAATTTTCATCACGCAACTCCAGGCATTGTTGGCCGAATTCGCGGTCGAAGATTTTGTTCCTCCCGTGCCAGCAGGCGAGACCCCGTCGGCCATGCCAGCTGACGTCCATTTCGCCACGTTCGCCACCGCGTTTATGGAAACCTTTGAATACGGCATGGAGGATGCTCAGGCCGTATGCAATAGCAGGGTAAGCAGCCTGCGGAGAGAGCTGGAAGCAGTTCAGAAGTTGGTCGAAATCTGCCTCAGGCGCCACTTCAACAGCCTTACCCCGTACCCGGTCAAGGTCCGCGAGTTGCTCCTCAAAGTAATGAACGGTGGCCTGAAGGAAAACATGTCGCAGGGGGGCGATCTCTTCCAGAAACATCCGTACGCCGCGCCCCCCCCCCCGGTACGGGTGTACCCATGACCACGCCCAGTTTCACGCGGCTGATAGAGCTTTGGTCGGGGGGACGAGGAAGGGAGTCCCAGGTGCGGGGGGTCAGCGTTCCGCCCCAGTGCAAGGGCGAGCGGGCGGCGGGGGGGTCAAGACTCGAGCGCAGAACCGTTCCACGCCGCCGGGTGTGTGTGATTTCGCGTGTTGTGGGGCCTCTTTCCCGCGGGGAAACTGTTCGTTTGCCCACCACGTCCCCTGCAGCAGCAGCTGCAGGCGCAGCAGCCGCACTTGCTGCACCCGCCGCCATCGCCGCCTCCTCTGTCGCCGCCGCAACAGCTCCAGCTGCAACAGGCAGCCGCAGCAACAGGGGGGGGGCAGATGGAGGCGGCGGTGGGTATCGGCTTCCGAGCGTCGCCCGCTACAGTCGAAACTTCGCGGGTGGCGGCAGGGGCGGTGCCGCAGCGGGGGGCGGAGCGGGACGGGGCGCTGGCAGCAACTGTCAGTACGAGCCCTGCCATCCGGCAGGGCCGACCAAAAGGACGGCAGGGGCGGGAAAATAATGAAAAGTCTTCGGAAACGCCAGGAGATCCGTGGGGGTTCTCCATACACCCACTCCCGGGTCGGTGTCGCCGGCCCTGTTTCACGGTGAGAGTCAGGCTCCGAGGAACAAATACAGAGAGTCAGACAGCAGAACATTTGAAGCAGAGTGTACACAAAAACAGGAAGACACCACACCTCAGAACTCAGACTGTCAGCGCAGTACCACGTACCAGTACCCAGCAGTGACAGATCAAAAAAAGGGAGTACTTGATAAAAGGGACGAGGGGAAGAGTTCGAGCAACTCGACCTGTAAGCTTAAACATCCCCACTTCTTGTCGAACCGGGTTGGAGATGCCACCTTGATCGCGGAAGGTTCAGCACAGCGTGTTTGGTGTGAGCAGAGGGTCTGCAGTTTTCCCCACTTGTTGTCGAATCGGGTTGGAGATGCCACTGAGGGCACGGAAGACTTCAGGTCGAATCGGGTTGGAGATGCCACCGAGGGTACCGAAGACTCACACCATACGTACCGGTAGCACAAACCAGAAAGGCCGTTCACCTATTCAGTACAACAGAATCCCCACAGCAGTACAGAATATGCAGTCGCCCCCCCCCCCACCAGCATGGGGCGGCGCCAACTCAACCGATACGATGGGAGCACAGGCACAGTGCAGAGCAAACAGAGGGGCACGCACGGTACGGGCTAGTTGAGCCGTCCGAGCATCAGCCAAATAGTAGCATGTTGGTTCCGGTAGATCCGCGGGAGAGTACCGAGTCAGCACTTTTACGGCTTCCTTATGGTGTATCGCTCAGTCGAAACAGAACAGAACGCATGGTACAACAATGGCACGCAAAAAACAAAAACTTGGAAAACATGACCTTGATGCACAAGAGAAGATGATTTGCTATACAAGCTGACACACATTTGCACAACCATGATGCGAGCTAACAGAGGCGTAGTGGGAGACGTTGCACGAGCCGTCGGAGGATCCCTGGTAGTACCGCCTATAAATCCCACGCACATTCGGCGATACTTCGGAGACTTAAAAGGCTTCGGAGCAGTCGACGACCTAGACTCGATAGTCACAGGTGGCGTACCATTGAACGCGGCCGCGACGGGCGCTGATCTTGGGCGCGCGTTACGGTACGGAAATCACCACAGCGTCACCGAGCACTTGCCAGCAGTATGGAAAAAATCTGCGAAGACGTAAGACGTCAAAAATGTTTAGTGATACAAACGTCAGTCGCCCACGAAATCCCGAATCTGAGGGTCGCCCCGTTGGTGGCAGTCGTGACACACAACGTCCGGATAAGCAATGACTTGTCGTTCGACGAGCAGAGCAGAGAGAAGAAGGGAGGATTAAACTGGGACACTGACCCCCTCGGAGGTACTACCGTTACATGGTAAACGGCAGTGGCTCCTTGGGCCGCCACATGAGCGTGCTGGAATGTGGTGTGAGGGTGGGAGTGTTCGAGGGCTGCCGAAAACATTCCCCAAAAACCTGAACTACTCCGCCAACCGAACTGCAAGCGAAGATCAACAACCACGTAATTCCCAACATTGTACCCAAACGCCGAGGCACATTTCTGGGTCTCTACTGGAACCTGTCGAAAAGCCTCTTTCACATCAATACGTGCAACACGATGCGTGCGTCTGGCCCATATTTCTGCCGCAGGTACAATACTCGCAAAAACACATTGCGCAAAACCTAACCCAGCTCACACGGTGGAGCGCGATCAAAATCGACATGGGACCCGGTGTCAGCTGCACTTTGGCAATTCCCACAGCTCGCCGAAATTGCACTGATTTGTACCAAATCTCACGCTCCAGCGCTCTCTTGCAACGGCGGAAGGAATACACAGAAAACGTGCCTCGTTTGTTTTTCACCGGGGTTTGAACCCCGAACTCCCGCCAACGGGAGCATGCCGTATTCTTATTCTACCAGCGACACGTGCTACGTATGATAAGGCATGCTTTGTAGCACTTCTTGGGATTTGTTTTTTTGTGACTGACGTAGGTTCTCAACTAACTGAGGGACCACCTAATAAGAATAAGCCATATGCCCTGTAAGGCATGGTCATCCTTTTGTTTTGACGATTGCTTATTTTTCGATTTAGACCTGGGCCATGGGATTGCTCAGTATCAAGATTAAGTTGAAGCGTGCCTTTTACCGCACACTTTTTCTCAAATCCGTTGTCCGGGTGTCTTACGAATAGGACAGGGCTCTAATACTATCATCAAGTGAGTATCATAACCTCAGAAATAAATAATGACGGTACACCCAGACGACGCCTCAATGTGTTTACGTAGTGGGTCCATCTATGTGTCTCATGCATGCTACGAGTACGATAGAGGTGCACCTGATAATTTATGAGCTTATGATACTTGATTATAGCGTAGGAGCCCTATACTAGTACTAAGTCAAAACCTGACCTCGAGAAACCTGAAAGTGCAGCCCGATGAACAACGCATGGTAAGCCTTAGCCTTAGTTAGGCATTTATCCAACAATAATAGTGCAAAACACAAGTTGATGGTATTATTCCAGCGATAAAGCTTTTTGCCTTATTGAGGAGTGTGCTACTAGTCACTGGTAGTCAGTATAGTCAGTAAGAGTCAGTCAGAAAGGTATTGGCTATAATGTGCTACTCGTACTCCAATGGTATGATCGTATGATAGCAATAAGTAGCATCTGCACGTCTGCACGCTTCCTAGCTTGACAATCTCGCACTCACTCGTCGTTTTGTTTATGTGAACAGCACAACCCTAATACCCTTTACACGGATTCTCCAAAGGGCTATTAAATGTATAGTTCGGTATACCTCTGTCAAATAAGACAGATGTCGGCGCATCGTTGAATTGGCGTCAACGCCACGTCATTATTATTGTTGAGTTAATGTTTAACCCCTCCCACAGATGAACAGTTTCGGTACATACCCGTGTACCTGTCGCAACAACAAAAAACGCGCGAACCAACCGGAGCTTTCATCACTGGGGCTACGTACAGGCCGCTCACTTCCTATAGCCGGACCAACTCCAGTGCCACCCCCCACCCCTATAACCCCAACCCCAGCCTGAGCCCTAAGCCCAGCCTGAACCCTAAGCCCCCCCGCAAGGCGGACTATACAGTAGTGCCTGCAGTACCTACGTTTAGTACCTATATTAACTATAGTGCCTATAGCACCTACAGTACTTATAGTGCCGCTATAGACGATTCTACGCTCGTTACGCTCGGGACGCTTCCTGGACCCGCCTTAGCTTCCTAAAAACAAAATGAATCCTGCCCATGGCACTTTAAAGCCAAGGGGCGAAATCAGCCCTAATAGAGACGGAAGGTATTGGGGTCAGATTTATGCTTGGGGCGGTCCCGGGGCCATGCGTCTGTGGGCCGTGCGACCGGCGTTTCGAACTAACCCAGGAGGCATTATCGGGGGTGGGGGCTACAATCATACTTCGTATACCATAGGAGTGCCAACAAGGGGTGGTGCGTGTGTCTTCAAGTTTCGAACCTCAAACTTATACCGGAAAACCTCAACTTCGCTACCACACCATACAAAACGCTTTGCGAAAAGTTAACTTACTTCAACCAACGAACCCCGCCGCGAGGAAGTTCGTATAATACCACACTGTTAACTACAGTGGTACAACTAGTACAGTCGTTCCAAAAAACAAAACACGACTGGCTGCCTGCATATATAACAGCAAAGTAGTGCTGCACAGCAAAAATAAAAACGAGATGGCCACGGGGCTGGCTCCTTTGCCCCCCGTTCCCGAACGTCGAGCGCAACAATCTCCAACACCGCTGCGTCCGGCAAGATGCTTAGTTTTAATACGTCACCCTTGTCAAAAATGAATATAGGCGATTAATAGTAGAGGCTGACGGGATCGTTAGCTCTGCCCTGCTACCACTGCAAAACAAATACACTAACTCCAAGTAGTCTGTCGCTAAAAAACGAGCGTGCAGTTATATAGGGGTTAACCTGTGTGTTCCGACCAGCCCCTGCCGCCTCGATCACCTTGCGGTCAATCAACATCGCGGAACCAATTGCAATACCACCGCATCAGCCCGGACGCCGCCGGGCAATACTTCCAAGGGTAAATTGGGTGCCTGCACAAGAAGATTCGCCTGCCACAGCGGCACATCAGTATCTCCGGATACATACAAAGGTCTTGCCAGCTAACGCCCACTGGCTACAGTTAGTGTCGCACGATAATAAATCGGCGGGTCTCACACGCAGACGACTAACACGCTCACACGAAGACGACTAACACTCACAATGATATTATGTTCCGACACACTACGCCACCACATGTTTCGACATTTTTACCGAGTATTGTACTGCGATATACACATATATATATTGTCAAATCACAATGGACGTAAATGTAAGGACCGCTTGACATTCATATTATTATCCAAACAGTATTTACATTTGCGCCCAGAGTGGCATGCGCGCAGAGGTATCACTGCGGCGTATTCTCGGCGTCAACGATCCCCTCTTCCATCAAGGCGGCGCCATCATCGCAAGGCACTTCCACAACAGCCCTGCGGCGCGCGAAGACCCACTCCAGGTTTTCGCTTACTTCCCTGGCCTTCGTGATGATCTCCTGCGCCATGGCAGACAACGTGCAAGGGGGAGGGGAGGGGATGGGGGGGGCGTACTTCACATTCATGCATGGCCGTAGTCGTATGACCATAGACCCTCGCATCCCTACAATGCCGGGACGGAGCATGTCGGGTTTTCACCGACCGGGCAGACGGTGGGGGGGGGGAGAAGGAAGAAGGGGCGAGGCGTTGGCGTCAACACCATCCCCCTACCCCTCCAATCGAGTAAGGCTTTATACATTCGTTGTACGTACGAATAGCGAAGCGCTGAAAGTTTGATTGACTCCGTGTGACGAGAGTGCTCCACGGGTGTTGTTCGCGGGTGGATAACACACCGCAGCGACCGGAATCGGGCGCGGTGGCGGCGGCGAAAGCAGCAGGCGCGGCACATCGCAACCTCTCGTTTGTGCTCAGAACATCTACAGACTTCCATCGCCAAAGCTCTTTTGCTTCCGAGGTTCGTCAGCGGGCATCGTGTAGCGACTGCTGCAGGACGAAATATTCAGAAGCGCCTAGAAAAGCAAGGCGGACATAACGAACAACCTGAACAACGAACGGCCGAAAAGCAAACCCTGGGCCTAGAACAAACGAAAACCGCCCGTTTTCCCGAGCGGCAACGATTGAACGAATCGGCTGCACCTCTCGCGCCCGTCGGATTGCTGGAAGGAATAGCGTGGCTGAGCTTTTTAGTCCTAGGGAAAGCGCAACCACCGAACGGTATCGCATCTACCCCTCCCCCCAACCCACATACTTGATTATAGCGTAGGAGCCCTATACTAGTACTAAGTCAAAACCTGACCTCGAGAAACCTGAAAGTGCAGCCCGATGAACAACGCATGGTAAGCCTTAGCCTTAGTTAGGCATTTATCCAACAATAATAGTGCAAAACACAAGTTGATGGTATTATTCCAGCGATAAAGCTTTTTGCCTTATTGAGGAGTGTGCTACTAGTCACTGGTAGTCAGTATAGTCAGTAAGAGTCAGTCAGAAAGGTATTGGCTATAATGTGCTACTCGTACTCCAATGGTATGATCGTATGATAGCAATAAGTAGCATCTGCACGTCTGCACGCTTCCTAGCTTGACAATCTCGCACTCACTCGTCGTTTTGTTTATGTGAACAGCACAACCCTAATACCCTTTACACGGATTCTCCAAAGGGCTATTAAATGTATAGTTCGGTATACCTCTGTCAAATAAGACAGATGTCGGCGCATCGTTGAATTGGCGTCAACGCCACGTCATTATTATTGTTGAGTTAATGTTTAACCCCTCCCACAGATGAACAGTTTCGGTACATACCCGTGTACCTGTCGCAACAACAAAAAACGCGCGAACCAACCGGAGCTTTCATCACTGGGGCTACGTACAGGCCGCTCACTTCCTATAGCCGGACCAACTCCAGTGCCACCCCCCACCCCTATAACCCCAACCCCAGCCTGAGCCCTAAGCCCAGCCTGAACCCTAAGCCCCCCCGCAAGGCGGACTATACAGTAGTGCCTGCAGTACCTACGTTTAGTACCTATATTAACTATAGTGCCTATAGCACCTACAGTACTTATAGTGCCGCTATAGACGATTCTACGCTCGTTACGCTCGGGACGCTTCCTGGACCCGCCTTAGCTTCCTAAAAACAAAATGAATCCTGCCCATGGCACTTTAAAGCCAAGGGGCGAAATCAGCCCTAATAGAGACGGAAGGTATTGGGGTCAGATTTATGCTTGGGGCGGTCCCGGGGCCATGCGTCTGTGGGCCGTGCGACCGGCGTTTCGAACTAACCCAGGAGGCATTATCGGGGGTGGGGGCTACAATCATACTTCGTATACCATAGGAGTGCCAACAAGGGGTGGTGCGTGTGTCTTCAAGTTTCGAACCTCAAACTTATACCGGAAAACCTCAACTTCGCTACCACACCATACAAAACGCTTTGCGAAAAGTTAACTTACTTCAACCAACGAACCCCGCCGCGAGGAAGTTCGTATAATACCACACTGTTAACTACAGTGGTACAACTAGTACAGTCGTTCCAAAAAACAAAACACGACTGGCTGCCTGCATATATAACAGCAAAGTAGTGCTGCACAGCAAAAATAAAAACGAGATGGCCACGGGGCTGGCTCCTTTGCCCCCCGTTCCCGAACGTCGAGCGCAACAATCTCCAACACCGCTGCGTCCGGCAAGATGCTTAGTTTTAATACGTCACCCTTGTCAAAAATGAATATAGGCGATTAATAGTAGAGGCTGACGGGATCGTTAGCTCTGCCCTGCTACCACTGCAAAACAAATACACTAACTCCAAGTAGTCTGTCGCTAAAAAACGAGCGTGCAGTTATATAGGGGTTAACCTGTGTGTTCCGACCAGCCCCTGCCGCCTCGATCACCTTGCGGTCAATCAACATCGCGGAACCAATTGCAATACCACCGCATCAGCCCGGACGCCGCCGGGCAATACTTCCAAGGGTAAATTGGGTGCCTGCACAAGAAGATTCGCCTGCCACAGCGGCACATCAGTATCTCCGGATACATACAAAGGTCTTGCCAGCTAACGCCCACTGGCTACAGTTAGTGTCGCACGATAATAAATCGGCGGGTCTCACACGCAGACGACTAACACGCTCACACGAAGACGACTAACACTCACAATGATATTATGTTCCGACACACTACGCCACCACATGTTTCGACATTTTTACCGAGTATTGTACTGCGATATACACATATATATATTGTCAAATCACAATGGACGTAAATGTAAGGACCGCTTGACATTCATATTATTATCCAAACAGTATTTACATTTGCGCCCAGAGTGGCATGCGCGCAGAGGTATCACTGCGGCGTATTCTCGGCGTCAACGATCCCCTCTTCCATCAAGGCGGCGCCATCATCGCAAGGCACTTCCACAACAGCCCTGCGGCGCGCGAAGACCCACTCCAGGTTTTCGCTGACTTCCCTGGCCTTCGTGATGATCTCCTGCGCCATGGCAGACAACGTGCAAGGGGGAGGGGAGGGGATGGGGGGGGCGTACTTCACATTCATGCATGGCCGGGAGGGGGTGGGGGAGGGGAGCTGGGGGGAGGGGAGGGGATGGGTAAGGTTGGGCGACACGGGTGCCATTGCGTTGCTACTGTCAGCTTGGTGAACCGCTATACGCGAGCGGGAACATCTGACAGACGGGCGGGCGGCGGGCGAACGTTTCACGCCTCGAACAGATAATCTACAGATACATCAGATATATCAGATTCCCGCCTCATGATATACAGTAGATATTTCGAGGCATATATATTCCCGGTCTTGTATGATCTGTACGATCTGTATGATCTAGCTCTTCTTGTTGCCGGGTGGCACCCGAACATTCTGCATGACCTATCTAGCACATGTTTCCTGGGTTTGGATATGTACTACTAAAATGCATATCCTGCACAATCTCACACAACGGCAGGTGAGGAACTACTGTAGATGGTCTATCTGATCTATCTGATCTATCTGATCTATCTGTAGATGATCTGTTCGAGGTGTACATGACAAGCCAGCCCGGGAGTGGCAGGATTGCGACTGGACCGGCCGACCCACTCACCCACTCACCCACCCACCCACCCACCTACCCACCCACCCAAGGGGGGGGGGAGGGAGGGGGGCGTACTTATTTGTTGCTCGCCTTTGTCATTTGACCATTGACCACGAATCCCTTTCGAGAGGGGGGCGGTCGCTTTCTTTTGGGGCGTACTTCACATTCATGCATGGCCGTAGTCGTATGACCATAGACCCTCGCATCCCTACAATGCCGGGACGGAGCATGTCGGGTTTTCACCGACCGGGCAGACGGTGGGGGGGGGGAGAAGGAAGAAGGGGCGAGGCGTTGGCGTCAACACCATCCCCCTACCCCTCCAATCGAGTAAGGCTTTATACATTCGTTGTACGTACGAACAGCGAAGCGCTGAAAGTTTGATTGACTCCGTGTGACGAGAGTGCTCCACGGGTGTTGTTCGCGGGTGGATAACACACCGCAGCGACCGGAATCGGGCGCGGTGGCGGCGGCGAAAGCAGCAGGCGCGGCACATCGCAACCTCTCGTTTGTGCTCAGAACATCTACAGACTTCCATCGCCAAAGCTCTTTTGCTTCCGAGGTTCGTCAGCGGGCATCGTGTGGCGACTGCTGCAGGACGAAATATTCAGAAGCGCCTAAAAAAGCAAGGCGGACATAACGAACAACCTGAACAACGAACGGCCGAAAAGCAAACCCTGGGCCTAGAACAAACGAAAACCGCCCGTTTTCCCGAGCGGCAACGATTGAACGAATCGGCTGCACCTCTCGCGACCGTCGGATTGCTGGAAGGAATAGCGTGGCTGAGCTTTTTAGTCCTAGGGAAAGCGCAACCACCGAACGGTATCGCATCTACCCCTCCCCCCAACCCACCCCACCCCGCCCACATCCACCCCACCCCACCCCAACCCTCTACGATCGCCTGTTTTATAAAAAATTAACGAAACAAACGACATCGAGGGACGGAAGAGGAAACGATGAAGCCTTCGGACCTTGCCCGATCACCAAAGCCAAAAGCAAACGGATGAGTTAAAGGAGTCCTTGGCGATTTCATTTTCGTGTGTCAATCTTCTGCTGCTGCTGCTGCTAACCCCTTACGAACTGCAGTCGCGCTAATGGGGGCATATTATAATCATTACATGTGCAACAAATTAAAAAGCATTAGTACAAGCGTTTCGAGTGTGCATACCCGAGCTCGGCCTTGATCTTGGCGCAGGTGGAGTACCCGCACCCGGGCAGCTTGCGAAGAGGAAGCTGCGCCATCATGGACATTGCGTGCCTGCGCTTTCGGGGAAAAACAGGCACCCCGGTTCAATCATGGCGAAGGGCAAAAGTCGGGTTGAAGAGACGGGGGAGGCAAGGAAAGAGGAATCGTTACACGGAGGCCGGCTATCACAGCCCCAGAACACCACCAACATTTCTTCGCAACCGCCTGACTAAGGGAGGTTTTCCCGCCGAGTAGCAATGGGGGGGGGGGAGGGGATGGAAGGCGGGCGCGGGGGGGGGAGCGGGTACCAAAACATGTTAGATTGCGACCCCACCCGATTCCGCCTGGGACTGCATGACGCTGAGACTCGCGAGATATGTGTTCGACGGCCGCCCCGAGTCCGCGGCTTGCGCGGAAATATGTCCCTCCCTTTCCACAGCAGTCGAACGTCGCCACTCAATAGCCCGTTGTGAATAATACGGCCACCCTTGCGGTTGCTGTCATGTCCGATTCTCTTAGAAAAAGTTTTCATGCAAGAACGGTCGATCGGGCAGGGGTGGGGTAGGGCGCCACCAGCCGAATACGCGATGGCAACATAGCACAACCAAGCGTCCTTGAGGACAACCGAACAACCACCAAAAGCTGCCGCAGATCACCCCGGGACGTTTTCTCTACTCGCGCCTCTTCCGTTATAACCCAGGGTTTCCTCTCCGCTCAAGAAACGCTCACTTTCTCACTAATCAGAGGGTATTGAAAAGGGGAGGATGATTTGTCAGCCCGGCAGACATATATATATAGACAGACAGACAGACAGACATACAGGCAGACAGACAGACAGACAGACAGACAGACAGACAGACAGACAGACAGACAGACAGACAGACAGACAGACAGACAGACAGACAGACAGACAGACCCACCCCGGACCCCGGAAGAAGACAGCTTCCATCCCAGTTCAATTCCCCCCTGCAAAATTGTATATACTCCATCTCACTGTTCACTGCCATCAGTGTTTATAGATAATCACCGTCGAATGGCGCCTTGAGGCACCGTAGAGCAACACAGCACTCACGTGTATCACGCGGGCGCTCTTGAAGATGATGTCCAGCCCCAAGAGCAGATACATAGCCCACTTGGTCGCGAAGCCGACGGCATCGCACTCTTCCTCATCTGCTACACAAAGCAAACAGACAACGCGACATTATAGTGTGACAACGGTGGTCCATGAAACCAGCCACCGCCGTGAAAAACCCTCTCGGAATAAGGGCGGCTTGCAGCACACACTATTAGTAGAACATAAGCCTGTATCGTTACGTACCGCCTCCAACTAAAAATGGGGAGGCGCAGGGTCTCGGGGGCAGTGCACAGAAAAAAAAAAACATCAAATACTAGCACGAAACGTGTGATAGAGCAGTACGCACATCGTTAGCCAGGGACAAATCGCGTCAAGTCCTTTGCTCGGCACCTCGATCTAGTGTTTCCTTCCGTCGATCGTGCATGAATCCGACGGCGCCACTTCCTCAAAATTAGTGCGAAACACGACATTTTTTCGGAAATCTACGTATATACTTGCGGCCGGACGCTCGTCGTGCAAAATTGTCTTCCCACGTCTCACGACAGCAACATGAATTACTCTCAGTGACTGCATTTTCCACCGCCGGTTGTATCAGGAAGGTATGTGCATAATGGAGTTATAATTCGTGCATAGGTTTCCATTTTTGGTGTCCTTCGGTTTCCTTCTTTCTGCGATTGTCTCTTGAAGCTCATCATGCTATTGATTATATTAACAACACAACGCCGGGTGGTAAACACACAACAATAATTATGTCAATATCAAAGTCAAAATCAATATTAATATCAAAACCAATATGAATCTCATCATCATTCTGGACACAGTATACAAAAAACATAAAACTGACCCCTTGCAACACGGCGGTGCGCAACATACATACATACATGCATACTTCGAAGTATATACATAACCTGTACAGTCATCGACGCGCGGGGAGAGCAAACTATTGAAACTCACCTCCCATCACCGCCGGATCCGGTAACATGGAAATAAGTGTCACTATGGCGACAGCGAAACTGTTTTGAAAACGGTCGAACGTCGGAAGAAGAAACGGAGCAGGGCAAGGTACGTATAAGGATTTCAGAGTTAAATGCCGAGCGCGTCCCAAGAAGCAGGCGGTGACGGCGGAGGCGGCAACGGCAGCAATTTTTGCAGCCGGAAACGATCGGGCAGAGATAAACGTTATCGGTCGGTCGGTCGGTCGGTAACGACATACTGTAGTAACAATAATGAATACGAAAATTACTCGGCAATGAATCCCAGTAAACAAAACAGCAGGTTTTCTATGATAGGACGCTCGAGTTATTGTCCGCGGGATCCACATATTTCTACAGGTACCGTAAGCTTGGTTAGGTGGGTACACACGATAAAAAAATAGGTGTCCGACAATTTTTTGCACAACGTTACTGCCCGAATTCTTCCGGACAACGTTGCTACGGGTAGGGCAAAGGTAGGGTAGGGTATGGGGATAGGGTTGGGGTTCGGCGTTAATTTCATTTTTCGAAAATACGCCACTGTACAAAATTCTCCAGTCTGTGACTGGAGTGGTCATTTGGAAATTCAAAACTCGTGACAGATTTCCCGTGAAAAAAGTGGTCGAGATAATCAAGTGAATAAGTGACCCTCATAGATCACACCCCGGGTACCCCCTCGTCCGCTCGACCCTCAAAGCCTGTTCTTGGCGTACAGCAGCAGCGTCGCGCTAGTTTTTGCACGCCTCGACAGCCTAGCACAAACCATGCGCCTCTGNAACAAGTCTTCAGTAAAGTACGTATGTAGTGTCATGTTACCTTATTATACTCGATGTGAGGGTATGCGCCTCTCCGGTTTTATACTTTCACACATATCACATACAGCACAGGACACCCAATCAGGATCAAGAACTCTGGTCCAGACTGGATTTATTACTCGTACAAGTCTCATTCACCAAACATGTGCAGATACTCGTAGGGCTGATCGTACAGAGATGTACGACACAAAGCCGTAAAACACTCAAACATGTACGTAGTTCAGTTGCGTATATACTCTGGTATGTATGCCATACGTGAATAACAAAATACAGAGTAAGTAGACGAGCAGTCAGGGTTACAAGTTTCATTCACCAAACATGTTCAGATAGTGCTGATCGTACAGAGATGTAACAAGTCTTCAGTAAAGTACGTATGTAGTGTCATGTTACCTTATTATACTCGATGTGAGGGTATGCGCCTCTCCGGTTTTATACTTTCACACATATCACATACAGTACAGGACACCCAATCAGGATCAAGAACTCTGGTCCAGACTGGATTTATTACTCGTACAAGTCTCATTCACCAAACATGTGCAGATACTCGTAGGGCTGATCGTACAGAGATGTACGACACAAAGCCGTAAACTACTCAAACATGTACGTACTGTAGTACAGCTACGTATATCTATCTATTATATATAGTTCGTCTGATGCCCAAAAAACAATACTTTAATCAAGTGATCTTTGATGCCCACTTTATCATAGCAACTTAGAGTAGCGCTGATGAAAAAAAAAAAAAAAACTCGTACGACAGCAGTTTGCTTTGATGCCCAATTCTCAAATCAACCACAAATAGAACATATATTCTGCATGCGACGATTGACCTCCGATCTCGACATAGACTCAGTCCACGACTAACGAACTTCGTATCGAAGAAGGCCAGCAAGTGTACATAGCGGCCTCGAAGGTATCATTACGATTCGTAGTCTAGGGGGCGAGCGGTTGCTTGCGGCGTCCGACGGTCTTCGTCCAAAACCCTTAAAACAATGTTGCGTTCTTGCGACCGGAGAGTTCTCGTGTTTTGCTTTGAACTCATCAGCTGCCGACTGTGTTTTCATCAGACGCCTGCTCGGCGTCCTCCGCATATCATCGACGGAGGCGTGAGAACTGTGACACTAGGGTGGATCGGAGGTCCTCACCAGCGCGATGCGTTCAGAGTTCATGACGCAGTCGTTGGGTTTGTCGATCGATATGTCAAAATGTTAAACTTGGAAAAAAACGTTTTTTTTCTTGTATGATACGTATCCGGTATCAACTACGTATCCCCGTCGTACACACGTACTCGTACAAGTATGAGTACGGGCTCCAGGTTCACAGCTTGAGCCTGTGGCACTTTCCTTCTTGTCTGTGTACGTGTCGAGGAGACGCCAGGTTGTTGATCACACGAGATCTGACGTCGAGTTTGTACGATAAGAGACGGAGATCTTATGAACAGGGTGAATTGGTGATACTTGCGTGGGAGATCCTTACGGTGATCTCCGACAAGGGGCTACCGGGCACTTCCCACGTATGTATATGTGCAGGTACGAGTATACAAGTTCATAAGACAGAGCACACTCTCTCGTACCACACTGGTGATGGTACTCGTATACGTCTCGTGCTGATGGTGTATCACAGTGTCGGTTGACGTATGTATGTGTTGTCTTGTACGAACCTGTTATCAACTACGTATCCGCGTCGTATATACGTACGAGTATACTGGCACAATTCGAGATCTTATGAACAGGGTGAATTGGTGATAATTAGCATGGGAGATCCTTACGGTGATCTCCGACAAGAGGTTACCGGGCACTTCCTACGTATGTATATGTGCAGGTACGAGTATACGAGTTCATAAGACAGAGCACACTCTCTCGTACCACACGGTGATGGAGTGTCAGATGGCAAATGGAATAATAATCATATTATCATTTCATCATTTTTGCCATCCGACAATGTGCAACATGATGACTTCAGCGTTGACCACTCATAACATTCCCGAAAAAAGCAGAAAACCACGGAAACAAAGGAACACCTGGTATGCGCAAAGTCTCATAACTAAGTTACTGTTTGGCAGCTCTTTTATCTTTGGTTGTGTTCATGATACGTATCATATTAATGTAATACTATTTCTTCCCCTATTTTCTTCTGGTATCTCTATTTTCCCTTTTTCTCTTGCATGCGCGCGATCACGGGGTTACTGCATTATATGATGATTCACGTACAGAACACTAAGCGACTCATCAAACCGTGCAAGCATATGCGCAAAATGGGGGACAAGGGGATCTATGGGTATGTCCAACTGTTCGTCTTTCCTCCATTAATTCTAATATGGGACTGGAGGTATATTGTACATGTCATATTATTAGTATTTCATTTTTGTCACCCGACAATGTGTACGTAGCCTTATTATTAAAGTGAAAATTACAGGGTTTTTACGGTGCGGTTTTCTTTTTGCCCTCCTTGAAAACCACACGCCACTGCATCTAGGTTTTGCGATTTCGGAAAACCGCACCGAACCGCACCGTAGGAAACAAAATATAACCAAACCGCACCGTAGGGTTCACGACATCTGAAAACCGCACCGAATCCGCACCGTAGGATGCATGAAAAAAACGAATCGCACCAGAGTAAGATTTTCAAAATCTGAAAACCGCACCGAACCGCACCGTAAGATTCCCGATTTCTGAATACCGCACCGAACCGCACCGTAGGATTCCTGATTTCTGAAAACCGCACAGAACCGCACCGTAGGATGCATGGAAAAAACTAACCTCACCGTAGGATTCCCAATATCGGGTAACAACCCCGAACCGCACCCCAGTATTTTTGCTTTCTAAAAACCGCACCCAGCCGGACCGTAGGATTTTCGAAAAAAAAACGCACCGTGCACGGACGGTTAACCGTAAAGAACCCTGGAAAATTACTGCTGCTGTGTGCCAACATGACTCACCCAGGCCCCAATAAGTCCACACCTAAAACGGTGATTTGCAACCGCCGAATACTACGAAAACCAGGTGCCCACCTACGTGTTCAATTACCCCTACACCATCAACCTCCTCCCCGTTGACTTCCAAGGAAGCATCGAGCGACAACCCCCTCTGCATATAGTTTCCTTGTTTGCAGCTGTTACTTTATGATGGTTATCCTGCCTTGAGACAGAAACAAGCAATCCTTCGATATGTTTGCCCCAAAAATCCCAAGTATTCTTGACATCCGACAATGTGTAGCATGAGCTTCAACTTTCATAACTCATAAGCACCCGAAATAATAAAACAACGGAAATAAAAGTAGCGTTCTTCCTATTGAGTTACTACTTTTAATACGAGCCGCTCACACTTGTGGCCCTACCGCCGTGGGGGCGGGGGGGGCTCTTATTCCCTAGTACCTGATATGATACCAGTACGTGAATAACAAAAACACAAGTACGACGAGCAGTCAGGGTTACAAGTTTCATTCACCAAACATGTTCAGATAGTGCTGATCGTACAGAGATGTACCGCACAAAGCCGTAAATACTCAGACCTGTAGTACAGCTACGCGAATAACATAAACACACTGCTGCGCACCTGCTGTCGACCGCATTTTTTGCCATGATACGTTCCGCACGCAAACCTGCGCGGGTTAAAGGCATAGCACCCTCCGTTTCTGTGCTCGCCGACGTTGGAGTTGAACGCGCTGTCGTTGGTCGGTAACCAAACGGCACCAGATCTGGGAGTTCGCCAGGATCCAACTCGCGTGTACCGCTAGATCCGAAGAATGAGCGCTTGCTTCGGGTATGACCGCGTCCGGTTACTCGAACCACGGCAGTTGGGACACCACTGTGTTCGGAAAAGACCCGCTCGCGCTGGAAATTGCGCTCTCCGGGGCCACTATCTCCGGGGACACCACTGCCTTCACAAGCTAGGGCCCCGCGTTGGGGTATTCTAATTTCATCAGGAGGGCTGCTCCTACTGCTGTTGTTGCTGTTGTTGACCATGGCCGAATCAGGAGGGCTGCTCCTACTGCTGTTGTTGCTGTTGTTGACCATGGCCGAACTACGAACGGCGAGAAGTCCAAGGCACAATGGCACACACACTGCGTACGGCAGATGCATACCGATTCAGAGTCGCCGTTCACTGTTCGTTGCTGTTGCGAGCTGACGAGGCGTGGTACATGGCATGTGGCTCGTACATACCCCCAGCCAAAGATGTCGGGAGACAGGACTTTCAACCCTTGACAGACAGCAGGTTTGCCTTGACATGCCGTGACTGACACCAAACTACTAGGTTTTAGTGTGGTACACTTCCGCCCTACACCCTTGACAGGGCACGTTTTGCCTTGCTTGACATGTCTCCCGACATCTATGCCCGCAGCCGGCCATCACAACCCACCTTCCCCCTGTTCAAACTTCTTCATAGATGTGGAACTCCCAGAGGTCATCATTCAGTGCTCGGCGTGTGTTGCGTGTTGACCTGCTCGGTGCTTGCTGCTGTTCTCGGCGTGTCGCACACACCCCACCTCTGATGCTGATACTCCGCAGGGTCGAAGTTGAATATTTCGACGTGGTGTGACGAATGATATGTTTTCGACCGCCCTTGTTATTTACGTTAATTTATGTTCTGTACAATTCTGTAGGATCTGCATTATCTGCACATGTTTGCGGGTTGAAACTTGTGACTCCTATTCATCGTCGAACTTTATTTGTTGTGTTCCATTATGTTTCTTTCAACTTATTTCCTTTTTTACTGATGCTGTGTATCTATCCTGCTCTATTATGTATGTGATCCGTGTGTTCCCCAATATATTTCCCACATGTTAACCTGAGTGAGCGCCGGTTCTCCATTCTACCACGTTTTCTCTCATCCTTTTGCTTTTTTAACCTCTTGATATGTCCACCCTTTTTACCTCTGCTCTGTTCTCCCTTTTCTTCCGTACCGACCTGTACTGATGCTATGTATCTATCCTGCTCTATTATGTATGTGATCCGTGTGTTTCCCAATATATTTCCCACATGTTAACCTGAGTGAGCGCCGGTTCTCCATTCTACCACGTTTTATCTCATCCTTTTGCTTTTTTAACCTCTTGCTATGTCCACCCTTTTTACCTCTGTTCTGTTCTCCCTTTTCTTCCGTGCCGATCAAGTGCCGATCTATGTTTTTCTCTGATTCTGCAGGTCAACCTAGGCTTCTTTCGATTCACCGCCTTCGTTCTTCTCCTCAGCCTTGGACTGCAAGCTTTTACGGACACTCCAGTCTTTTTGCTACTCTATTCGGCTTTGGGTCTTCCTTCTTTGAAGACTTCCCTTCGGCGTTTGTTTTGTTTCACGTAATTGGTGCGTGTAGCAGGTCCGTAAGGAGTTGTAGACGCGTGCTACGATAGAAGTTGCACTCTTTGGCTGAGCCGTCTTCTGAACGACGGGTGTTTCCTTCACACAACTATGTCGTGAGTTTAGTCTTGTTTTGCAATGTATACGACGGTATTGGGGACGTACTTCTCTCTAACTTGTTGTAGCACCTTCGGCGTTACCTTTTGGATTCGCTATGATGGCTTGAGATTGATATCTGTTTACGATCTGCCGTCTCGCGTGTTATCTTCTCCCTCGTTTTTTTGGTTGTGGCAATCCTTGGCGTTTGCTCGTAGCGTTGCACGTTTAATTCTTGATTTTCTCTTTCCGGTTTGTACGGCGTGGCCTCACCTCTGGTTGGCTTTCCTGAGACTCCGTTGTCGCACTGCATTAGTACGTGTTGTTGTCACCCACGGCATTAGTACGTGTTGTTGTCACCCACGGTTGGTTGTGTTCCATCACAACGGGTCGTATCACGTTTCCAGGGAACTAAGCACGATCATTAACATCTGAGCGCATTTCCTGTTTTGTAACAGTATGCACGTTCTTCTGCCGGCGTACATAACACGGCATTCCTACGTACGTCTTGCGTGTCTGCAATGGTATAGGCTTGCATGGCTGGTTAGTATTCGTTTTCGGGGTTTTAAGCTTCTGGTGTTTTTAACTTCCGGGACAGTCAGTTGACTTCGGGCCTCGGGAATTATAAAATGCTGCTTCTATTCTGTTCCTAATTCTTCACAGTGTGAGAAACACCAACGTTGCTTACTATTAATAGCCAAACCTGCAAGGGGTGTCTCACCCAGTCTTACTGGGCGTGCGTGACCGTACAGCAGCAGAGTGCCAGCGCTGTGGCGCATGTATCTCTTATTAGTTTGCCTTGGGAATATCCGCAATTTTTTTTAAGAAAAATGGCTAAGGTATAGGCATGTTACACGTACGACCTATCGCGTCGCGTCGTCGGCATATCTTACACATTACCCGGGGACTCGCGTTTTATACTATTTTTTAAATTGAATTAATTGAAATGCTCCCTCGTTTGACACGTGCTACGGTAGTAGAGGTAGCACCTTTTGGCCGAATCGTTCTCTGAACGATCGGCCTCCTTAACCCAAATTCGTCGGACTTTCATTTTTGTTACGAATACGGTTTCAGAGTATACTTCGGTCATGAGGTTTCTCATCCGTTTTCCTCCATAATCCTTCTTTCGGTGGAATATGACGCTCCTTAAGTGAGGAGCTCAGACAAAACATCGTGCACGTCTAACGTAGCATGTGTCTTTTTCCTCTTTTGAAACATTTGGGGTTTCGTAGATCCGACAATAACTACGTTTTCTGTTTTTCCATTTCTCCATTTGTTTTTCCAATATCTTCGAACGTGAACCCTTTGTTACATTCGTTTTTACATTTTTTATCCCGAATTTCGGACAGCACTTGCTCAATTACAATGGCCCTTTCATTAGTCCTTATTTTTTAGTAAGACTGGAGACTAGCAAAGCGAATGATACTCGTTCGATTGCGATACAAGCACAATAAAATAAAACGATGGAACCACATACATGCTCATCAATACCGCTGGAACCCATTTCCGTACTTTATCCCATACCACGCTACGTTCACGTTCGCCCTCCGGCATTGTGTACGTACGTATAATATTAATAGCGCAAATCACGTGTATCATTCACCCAAAGCTCTCTGTGAAAAACTGTGGAAACAAGAAGAAAACACAAAACTAAAATACTAAAAACAGTAACAATGAATAGTGAAACAATGAAACATGATATCAAAGAAGGAAAACAAACCTACGTAATTGTAACACAAGTATAGGCCGTACCAGGTACAGTAGTAGTATACAAATATGTGTGCCAGGGTACGTGTGTTATACGACCATCATGTAATAATAGTGGTGGGAAGGTTGAGAACCATCTTCCTATGTACAATATCATACTTCGTATAAATAGAATATGAGTTTTTACGAAACTCTCCATTTCACGGCTAAGGTAGGTGTCTTTTGTGTCTTTTTGTATTCACTTAGGGCAGTTCCTAACGAAAAAAAAAACACGATTCGTGAGGTTTTTGTCATGAATCGTGATGTTTTATGCCATGATTCATGATGAAAACTTCGTACGATTCATGACTCCATTTTGTTTTTATGTTTTCCCAAAAAACAAAGAAATCACGATTCATGACATTTGTCGTGGCTCGAAACACGCCTGATCAAGGCACTGCGTAACCCACCCGACACCAACTGTATCCGAAGCCTGGTATAGGGGCATGGCAGACTCTGCTTCGGACGCCGATTGTAGACAGCGAGCGGCTGCCTAAATACACTGCTGGGTGCGGGCTAACGAGCACGCTGTGGCCTCGAAATCTCGAGGAGGAGGAGACACAGCGTGAAGAAAAAAAAAAAAACAACAACAACAACAATCTGAAAATCTCATGGGCCAGGAAGGGCAGACGACATGTCAAAGAGATTGAAACCTCGCGCGGACCTGGCCTGGCCGACGGCGCGTGAGGTTGGAATACCACAGGCCGGGTCAGGCCTCGGCCCGTCATTTGAATCACGGGCCGGGTCGGGCACGGTCGGCCCGGCACGGCCTGGCCGTGACCCACCTGCGAGAGTTACCCCCACCCTAAAATACCGTTGGATTGAAAATATCGGATTTTTGACAATGTTAAAATATCACGAAACGTGACGAAAAGCACCTATTGTCGTTTGGAAAGAAATCGCACGAATCGTGATTTTTTGTCATGCCAAAACGTCACGAATCGTTATTTTCTTTCGTTCGTTAGGGCCGGTCCTGACGACGAAAAAAAAACGAGAATAAAACGAAGAGCAGAAGTAATCTGAACAAGGGAGTTCGATTGGTCAAATTCAAGAAACTAGAAGTAGAAATCCCGATACCTTTGTTGTCACTTTTCGTTTTTTTAAGTGCCAAAGCATTTATTTTTGACGAAATGGGTGTGATTTTGACGAAATATGGGTTACTCAGGGCGAAGAGGAACGTAGGAGGAGCTCGGAGCGTTAGGATGAAGCTTCCGATAAAGTTTCTACGACAGGTTGGCAAGCGCTTGATGGGCGAGGTAGTGCATGTGGCTGCCACGCGGCTTGTCTGCTCCCGGCGCCAGCATATATGGATAGGGTATGGCCAAGAAGTGCCCTCGCAAGAAGCCGGGAGGTCAGGAAGTGGCTGTGGCGGAAAAGTTTTCGTCAAGAGCGCCACTCAACATTCAAACGTCCGCCAACAAACAGCGATGGCCGATACGCAACTTCTAGAGCACTCCGGAGGGAGCGGGTTGGACCACGAGAACGGCCTCCTGTTAGGGGTGACTCGCGTGCGCGAGTTGTGTCTATCCGCCGGCGTTGTTGAGCGCTATCGCCGTAAATCCCCTGCTGCGGCGGTTGACTAATTCCAAAATTTTGCCCGCGCAAAATTTGGACTCGGCTTCTGGCTTATTGTTTCGTTTCTTTTCTGTGTTTTTCTCGTTAGGTCTCGACCTGTTGTTTTTTACCAAAAAGCGAAAGTCTGTTCGTTTATTTCGTTTTCTTTCCCTCCGTCGAAGGCCGAAGCAGTGTCGGCTTCACGGGAGACTCAAACTATGGAGCAAACCAGCTTGAGCAGAGGGCCAATTTACCCCACTTTCACGCGAATCGAAGCAGGATCGTTCTCGCAGAAGGCTCAAATCAGAAGGGGCGTTCACCCGTTCAGTACAGCAGAACCCCCACAGCAGTACAGAAGATGCAGCTAGTGCCCCCCCACCAGTACGGGCAGGCGCCACCCCGACCACATAGGTGGAAGCACAGGCACAGTGCTAAACAGACAGAGGGGCACGCACGGTACGGGCAAGTCGTGCCGTCCGAGCGGCAGCCAGAAGATAGCATGTTCGTTCCGATCGACGCGCGGGAGAGTAGCGAGTCAGCACGTTCACGGCCTCCTTATGGGGTGTCGCTCAGTCGAAACAGAACAGAACGCAAGGTACAGCAATGGCACGCAGAAAAACAACAACTTGGAAAAGATGCCCTCGAGGCGCAAGAAAGAGAAGATTTTGGCTTTACAAGCTGGCACACATTTGCACAGCCATGATGCGAGATAATAGAGGAGTCGTGACACGAGCAGTAGGAGGGCCCCTGGCAGCATCACTGATATATCCCATACACATGCAACCATAATTCGGAGACTTGAAAGGCATCGGGGCAGTGGACGGGATAGTCTCGGTAATCACAGGAGGGGTACCAGTGAACGCGGTCGCGACGGGCGCTGATCTCGAGCGTGCGATACGGTGCGGGAATCACCGCAGCGTCACCGAGCATTTGCCAGCAGTGTAAAAGAAAATCAGGAAGACGTAAGACGCCAAAAACCTTTACGAAGTGGTACTAAAGTCAGGCGCGCACGAAGCCCCTAATTAGTTATGAGGGTCTCTCCGTTGGCGGCAGTCGTGACGCACAAGGTCCGGATAATCAATGACTTGTCGTTCGATGAACTGAGCAGAGAGAAGAGGGGAGGATTACTCAGAGACACTGAGCCGGCTATCGCCCCCCAATGGCTATGCGCTCTAGCGCCGCCTATTTTTTTCGCCGAACTCGCGAAGCTCAGAAAAAAGTTTTCCGGTAAATAGCAGGGCTTGTCATGGGCCGACGCTGATAGGCCGGCCCGGGGTTGGGTCGGGCCGGCCCATCAGTTATCGATATGATGGGCCGCATCCCGGCCCGGCCCATCAAATTTTAGTTTGGTGGGCCGCGGCCCGGCCCGGCCCGTCAATTTTTCAGAGGATGGGCCGCGGCCCGGCCCGGCCCGGCCCACCAAATTGTCAGAGGATGGGCCGCGGCCTGGCCCAGCCCATTACATTTTCCAACATTCACGGCCCAGCCCGGCCCGGCCCATAATTTTTTCAGAAGTCTCGGCCCGGCCAGGCCTCCGTTCATCACATGGCAGCGAGGCCCATGACACACGGGCTCTATATGGACCGGCCCGTGGATTTGACGGGCCAGCCCATGTCTTGTCCCGTACTAAAAGGTGCATGAGTTACGCTGGCGTGATTTTAATACGTTGATTGTTGATTTTTTGTTGATTTTTCCCGTATGGACTCCGAGGTACTGTTGTAATACAGCTGTTTTCAGCCCATGAGACACACCTAACCAGTACTCACTACTCACACAAATATTCTTCATCAACGACTCGGTCGGATGGCTTCCGTCCCCACTGTGGACCACCACCTCCTCGTGCTGATGCAACACCCGCAGCAGCAGCAATAGCAGCAGCGCGTGCTGCTGCAACACCCGGTACTACTGCTGTTGTGATACATGCTGCTGCAACACCCGTTACTACTGCTGTAATACATGCTGCTGCAACACCCGGCACTGCTGCAATATTACATGCTGCTGCAACACCCTCTATTGAGCAAATATAACGCCAGTATAAGCAGTGATTTTTTGGCGGCGGCTTCCCACTCTCAGCAGCAGTCCTCATGTCCGGTTCGACATCGACACACATGACAGTGAACATCGCTGCAACCTTCAGGCTGAACATGTTCCCTGTCTGGATTTATCACGAAGTTGCACCGGCGGTTCCGTCCGCGGGGTGGACCAGAGGGCAAGAACGTCATGCTACTTGCATCGCCGAGACAGCAAGGAGTGTCGTCCATACACCCACAACGGTACCAAGGCTTTGATCTGACATTTGCACAAGGCAACATAGTCCCGAGGCGATTTGCCAGATATTTTAATCGTACGGACATAGCTGTTTTTGGCGAATAGCGACCCAAGCACACCCAAAAAGTCGTTAGTGTAGCAGTGCTGCACCACATTTCATGGGCCGCGGCCCGGGCGGGCCCGTCAAAACACGCGGGCCACCTCATGGGCATGGTGGACGTCGTAGTAGCAGTATCGGTAGCACATCACATTTCATGGGCAGCGGTCCGGGCCGGCCTGTCAAAACACATGGGCCGCCTCGTGGGCCGGGCGAAGTGGCCCATATAGAGCCCACATCTCATGGGCCGCGGCCCGGCCCGGCCCATCAAATTCTCAGAGGATGGGCCGCGGCCCGCCCCAGCCTATCACATTTTCAAATATATACGGCCCGGCACGGCCCGGCGGGGATCCTTTTTTCAAAAGTCTCGGCCCGGCCCGGCCCGGCCCGGTCCATCAGATTTTCAAAAGTCTCGGCCCGACCCGGCCCGGCCAGTCAATTTTCGTATCGGGCCGGCCCGGCCCGGCCCGGCCCGGACAAACGGCCCATGACAAGCCCTGGTAAACAGAAAACTGATGAGCAAAGCCGACGTTTGTGACGCTTTCCGCGACTTCCGGGTAGACCCGGACAAAGCCCACAATTTCTGCTACACAGTAGGAGAGTTGGTTGTGATTGTCTTTCGCTTGACATTTAGGTGGTCCGGGTCACCCGGGTTCTGGGGCGTTATGTCAGCGTCGGCCGAGCACGCGCCCTGCAACACCACGATCAATTTAACCCAGCTCTTACACGAAGAAAACTAATGGCTCACGTAAAGGGATTACCCACGCCGATCCCGCCGGACGCAAAAATCAGAGCACACACCGGGGGAGAAATAGCCGCCCCATTCTCCACGACCGACTGTGTACGTAGACGATTACTTATTACTGATCAAGGTGCAACACTCAGATGACGACACGACCGCGCTAATCGCGTCGGCCTCGTTAGCCTCGGATCACGTGCGGTTTTTCGGACAGGGGGAGGAGGGTGTAACGCTCATCTTAGGGCCGATCCTAACGAGGAGTGAATTTCTGTTTTTTTCGGGTTTTTCGGTATTTTTCTGGTTTTGCCGCACATTGTTTGGAAAAATCCAGACTTATTTCATCCCCGAAAAAAAATGGTCTCTATTTTTTTTTAGATATTCCCTGAAATTTTACGTTTTTTAGGTACACGGGTGAGGATGTTCGGGCAGCCCCACCGTGCTAGCCGTGCCACCCCTTACGAACACACAAGGCTGGTCAGGGTCGTCCCTGAGGTCCTCCACAGGCCATGGCCGAGCGCAGAAGTCGCAATAGCTTTCTGAGCTCTCATAATCGAGTTGACACAGTGACCGCACCGCTGGCAGATATAAATACTGCGTGTAGAGACGTACGTGTATACATGCAGTATGCAGGCCGTATGTTTATTTAGCGAGGGACGTGCATGACGAGCGCGTGAGTCAATCAGTTATGTAAGCATCGTTCATTCATCATCAGATCCCACAAGATATGGTATTTTTATTATTTCCACAAGATATCGTCGTGCTGTACGAAGGGTATCCTTTGATTTTCGGAGCTCTTTATCTTGAATGTAGTCTTAAAAAAACGGCTACGTACGTATGTTCAATTGCCCAGTTTTTGGTCGGTTTCGATTCTGTGCCGTGCGGGGCATGCTGAAACCGGCATAGTCTTGAAGATCCTGTTAATAGTCGACATCATCACCATCACTACTACCGGAGCGTAGTTTGTATATTAAGGATACATACTGGTACCCTGGTACTCGTACTCGTCAATAGTTTCCTCACCAGGATAGCATCTTGATCTTGTCGGAGTCCATGAAGCTCTTGAAATTCTCGGAAATTCTGGGTGAGTAAAAACCTGGCAATCGTTTGCCGAACACCGTGGGCGGTTATTTTCGATCTGCGGTATCTGGTATACTAATAATGCATCACACCACAGCAGCACATGCCGTAGACAACCCCCAAAGAGGTCAAGTATCTCGTGGCCGTTATCGCGCGTGGTAACAAGAAATAAAGAACAACAAGCTGCACCGCTGGAGTACAGAAACTACAACAGTATGTCGTGTGTGTAATCGTGTACAGCAGTACGCGACAGATTAATAATATCTTACGTTTGTCTTAGACCAAACGTTATAGTACCACTTTGTGGCTCTTTTTTCTTCCCGACTTTTATTTCGCCAACCAAAGATAAAGGCTGTGCAGCCGAGGTGCAGCAGCAGTGCCTATGGCCAAAACAACATAGTACTCGTATGTATTCAAAATATGGTACGTATCGCTCTTGGGGAACATAGTGGCCAACTTTATGCTCCATACGAGGGGTACACCCCTTTTCTTGGAATTTTCATGTAAAATACTGGGTGTGTTCAACACTATTTCCAGTACAAAAAGGTCGCATTCGTATGTTTTCCCCAAAATCTCACTCTCAAATTCTTAATTTTATCAGATTCTCAACATCTGTCGCGTATTGTTTTTTCTTGCGGCCGAAAAGCGCATGGAAGATCTCTGTCCCCATTGTTAGGGCCGTTTTTAACGACACGAGCAAATAGCAAAAAACTTGCGGTTTTGGCAACAAAAAATTGGCAAGTCTTGCCAAATACTTCTTACGAGTATCGACAAACACGATGAAATGGCAAGAAACTTGCAGTTTGAGCCACATTACGTCTCAGGTTTTTTATGAAACCCCGTACAGCAAGGATCGGACATCTAGACGACACCCTCGTCGAGGAATGGGTGGCCTGGTGACGGATCCAAGCACATCTCGTAGGTCCCATAGGTGGACAGCCCTCCAGGGCGGCCATACAGGGCGGCCATAGTCACGTGTCACGTGTTCGTTGTCTTGGGGAAGCTGGGGCGACTGCCGTCAGCCACCATCATCTGCTGTCAGCACCATCTAAAACCCTCGATATCTTCCCGTATTGCTGCATTGCTGCAGCTCGTGCGGTCTAGCTCGACGGCGTGTGGTTTGTATGGTCTTGCGCAGGCGTGATTGATCGCAAATGGCAAGTGAAATACGAAATACGTATAGTCCGTGTAGATTTTTTTTTCTACTTTTTCCCCAGCAGTTAAGGAACATGTTTCTCCTGGTATCGATACGCGATCGAAATTTCGAAAACACCTCTAAAACGGCTGTACTTCCGCGCAGGTGTTTCTGGAAAAAAAAAGAAGTAGTTACTTTGCATCTTTATGTCTAAAAACCAGAAAAATATATATTTCAATGGGGTGAACGGTGAACGGTGTACGTTTCGTAGTATCATTTAGATAACGGGTTTCAACAGCCCTTGAGATTCCCCAGGGGACTTTTCTTCCAATTTAACATCAAAAATTGGAGAAGAAACGGGCAAAAAACTGGACTCAAGACGTCATGGAAAATTCAATGGGACTCTTTTTCTACCCAACAGAAATATAAATAGTGGTTGCCAAACGATTCCATTCACCGATCTGCAGGGGACTCTTTTTTTCTTTTTTTGGTCGGAGCAGTGTGTCGCTAAATATTCACGAAATTGTTTAAAATAGGTGATTTGGCTATGATCATGCCCTCGACAACCTGTAACTTACTTGATTTTAGTGTGGCCGAAAAAAAAAACTGCTGAAACAATATTTGTTCGCTCAGCCCTGGTGATTACGACTGTTGTGCTCAGCTTTTCTTGCAACTCGTCGTATTTCAAAAGTTATTAGCCGAAAACAGATTGGAGAAACTGTATTGCACGGACCTATAGCAAAATTCACTTTCCAAAAGCTTGCCAACGAACAGATACGGAAATATCCAAAAAAAACTTGGCAAGTTTTTGGGTATTTTGGCAAGTAACACTTGCCAAAAACTGGTAATTTGGCAAGTTATTTGCTAGATATACGTCGTTAAAAACGACCCAGGCGGCACAACTATTAATGAAAATCCTTGTCCTTCCCAGGCGCGCGTTCACGATGATCTCTCGATCTTCGTCCGGCTCGTGGCTTTCCCATACGACTACTGCAGTTGTGGTTCTGCTTAGGAGGGTAGACAGCAATAAATCAACGTCTACTCAACGTTGAACGTTGAACCCGGCAATCTCTCGTCCGGTCAACTCGTGGTGGGAGGCTCCAACTCCCTAGGACCTATATACGAGTAAACCATTTCAATCAAATCTCTTCAACTTGTGACAATGTGACAATAGTGAACGTATCACCCTACTCCGGTCCACAGCAGCAGAGTAGTACTGCTGTATTCGTCCCTGTGTTAAAAACAAATACATATTCGTATCATACGTATTATTGAGGGAAGGGATGCGAAGAGTAATCAAACAATCCCCTATCCCCGACCATATAAAAGGCGTGATTCAGGACAGACACAGCCACATCATTTCAGTCCTTTAAAGCCTTTGCTTCTCCCAATATATCAGGGAGAAACAAGTGCTTATTTTGAGACTCTCAACAGCAGCCTATCGACCCGGCCCCACGGTGTACACCGTGGTACCGGGTCTCGCCTCCGGATTTTCGATTCTACTACCTACTATAACCCCAACTACAACCAACCATCTGCGTTCGACACAACACTACAACACCAAACAAGATCGAGTATCGACATCTACGAGCCTCACGGCCGCCTCCA
>MEHQ01002449.1:0-11432 GCA_008828725.1 Saccharina japonica | reverse complement strand
CACAAAACTACGACACAGAGATTCTACGCTCAGTGCAGTAAGCAGAGCAGACAATGTCATGATATACGACAGGCAATACCTACCCTGCTAGAATCCAGGTGCATGCAAGCGAAAAAAGAGAAAAGAAGAAAAAAGCGAAAAGGAACAAGAATAAACACTAAACATACTGAAGCAAATCAACAATCAAGCAACTAAACAAAAACATGACAAAATAAAAAAGAAAGTGTCGTGCTTCTCCCAGAGGAGACGCGACATCCAATAAAAAAAAGAAACCAAATTAAAAATAAACGAAATGAAATGGACCGAAGAAACAGCGCGAACAGAGCAAGACTAAGAACGGCAGGAAAGGACAGGCAGCCGGAGCACATCAAAGCACCTTCCAGCCAGCCGAGGCAAGTTTGTGCCCGTAGTACAGGCAGGTTCTACCAGCTAGTCGGTCTGGTACTGGTACCTACTCTGTTTGCCGTCTCTTTCCTGCTTTCGTCTGCCGCGGTTTTCCTACGAACCCCCCCCACCCTCCGTCTCCATTCCCTTGGGCGCCACCCATACAACGGATACGTGGCACTTAGGGGAGACGAGCCTACAATAATCTGCAATGGCTCCTTTATGTGCGTGTTTTCAACATGAAACCGCTCTTTCCACCCGTCGACATACAGCACACCCAGTGTCCGTGCCGATTCTTCATCCAAGATAGATCTAAGTTGTGTGGTGACAAAACCACGACACAGAGATGCTACATTGTACGGTAATGCAGTCAACAACGTCGACCATGGATTGATATGTACGACACGCACGACCTACACATGCTACCGATCAGATACATTGTTTTATTTTCCTATCCCATTTATTATCTTCTCCCTTATTATCTCTATCCCTCTTTCGTAGTGACTCATCTCCCGGGTCACTAGGTAGGGGCTCTTCTTCTCCCTACCTACTACTTACGATACGTACGTGCCTTGCATTTTTATCGCGAGAAAAATTGAGCATTTTCTTCGCTCGTCGACTCGCGTCGAATTCCGCCTACCCATGCTACTAAATCGCTCTCAGCAATAATTGGTTCCATTATTTTTGTTTGCAAGTAAAGTAAACATGTATCACTACGGTGGGATTTTGACCCGGGTACCAGTGCTGGCGGTATTAGGATCTGACCACTGGACTACCGAGGCGACCGCCTGACATTGAACGACACTAAACGCAAAAAAAAAACGAAAGGAAAACAAAATTGTAAGCGAGAACAAAATTGTAAGCGAGAACAAAAATGAAAGTGTCGTGCCCACGCTGAGGTGCGACAGATAATCCGAAACACAGAAGGGATACAAACATACAAAAACATAATAAATAGATAGTACAGGCGGGTTCGAGATAAACGACCAAAACCAGTTCAGAGTCGGAAGATAATAATGCGGTTCCTGAATTTCTGCACACACACGTTAGCCTTACAATGTTTTTTGTTTTGTTTTGTTTTCGTCAGATATATATACATACACGGACATAGATATTTGGACGCTAACGAACCCCAAATTCTCCACAAAAAAAGTAAACAAAACAGAAACCGCCTCGGCAGGCAGGTGCGCAATGTACACTGGTGCAAAAGTTCAGGATCTATCATTAAAACGCGGTTTGAATTGGGTTTTTGTGCGGAAAACATTCCTATTTTCCTGTTGCTTGGTAATCAGATAGTTTCAGTATTTAAATGATAAACATGGCTTGATATTGAGTTCACCTCTCAGGCACGGGGTTAACGGTTTGTCAATGAATTATAAAGTTTTGAGGCGTTTCGGTCCGTTTTTGCACGCTTTAGCACAGCAAGATATAAAGACAGTGCGTGTGGTGTAGACGCAAAGGACGACCGCAAAAAAACAAACTCCTGCTGCTACTGTTATTTTGTCGAATGGTTGCATCGGACGCCCTGCTGCTTTGTCGCAGCGTTTTGGCCGTCTATGTCAATGAAATGATAGCGGGCCTTCGATCCAATATGATTTCGTACTTATATGTACGTACATATAATGTCGTTTCGTTGGATTTTATCCAACAGCAAGCGGTTATTATATTAACGCACAGAGTTGTACGCTGTACTACTTTGCGCAGCGAAATATACCCACAGCAAAGTAAAGTGCGCGGTGTACGCGAACCATGACCACGACAATAATAGGAACGAATACGTGACGGCTACATGCCGTACTGCTCCTGTCCTCTCGACCGGGTCCCGAAATCACACTGCTGCTGCTGCTTGCTGCTGCCGGTAGCAGCAGCATATCGCACACGAGGTTACTGTAGATCAGCGATGACAACTAAAACAAAAGATGGGGACAAAAACAAAATGTCAACAACACAGCCCGAGCAACAGGAAGAGAGAGACAGCGTTTCGTGGTGGTTTAGGCAAACGATGGCGAGAGCAGGCACGTACATACCATACTGCTGTCCTCTCCGGCTCGGAAAATTGCATCGCTGGTGCTGCTCGTCCTGCTTCTGTTGCTACTTGTGAAACACAACAAGGAGAGTAGGTTTGCTGATGTAGGGTTGTAACCCGGCTGGGCGAGAACTGGGTACCCGGTGGCGGGTACCCGGCCCGGCCAGGACCGGGACCGTACCGGTCCAAGTCCGCGACCCGCGGGTATCTGTGCCCCGGGTATCCGGGTGCCCGGGTACCCGGGTACCCGGTTCTACGATATACGGAGCCCCTCTAAACGTACGGAGCCCCTGAAACATTGCTGCGCACAGCGAGCAGAGTAGCTGGCATAATTTGCATGTTTTCAATTATTGGCTTCTTGGTTGTCAATTCAGAACCTAGAACATAATTCAGAAGTCGCTCGATCTTGCTGATATCGGAAAAACGAAGGGGTTGCGGAACTACAGTATATCGAACACAATGGTTTCCCCATGCGGGCTTGATAGTTGATATGGGATAGGACAGAGGGAGGAGCGAGGTCTGTTCAACTGTTTCGATACGTATGGTGTGGGCGTGTGGGCCAATGTTTCCCCAGCCTAAATATACATAATATTCTCCTCTGCTGTGTGTCGGTGGCGGGGTTTGTCGCATGAAATTCGAGCAATCGTAAATGCTCGAAGTAGGATTTTGCTGATGACGAGCGCAATAGGCAACAAGGGTATGACAGCAGTATCACAGGTCAGTATCATGTATCAAACACCACAGAAAACAAAGCCCAGTCTAACCTTACGTTTATTTAACTTTGCCACAAAGTAGAGATACCCACCCCCCTTGCCTTCTGTTATTTGTCAAGACTCATCGTACAGTAAGAGATCAAATCTCGTCTTGCTCTCCCACCTACCTCCTTACCACGTCGTTTGAGTACCTTTCCGCTTTCAGGCCGGTAAAAGCAAGCGGGGGGGGGTAAATACGGTATGATACCCCGAGTACCCGGGTCCTCCGACCCGCCGGGTACTCGGTCCGGGCCAGTCTGAATCCCTCAAAACCGGGCCGGGTACCCGGTCCTAAATTCTGAGGCCGGGCTACGACTGATGGCGGTTGGTTTCATCATGTATGTACATTGTCTTGGTCGGGGTGTCGGCGGGAGTGAGGATACTATGCATGAATACACCCGCGGCATTATGTGCTCGGTGATGCATGGTAGGCCCCGATAAACATGCACGTAGCCATAGCACACCGCCGGAGTGTCAACTCGCACGCGCAATGCTGGTTGCTGCTGCTTTCAGGCGACAGGGTTGCATCGATGCACCTACAATGGGCTGCGTGTACTTGTAACATTCGCATTACACTCTGTGCAACGCAACAGTGCCACGGCACTGTTGGCCAAATACGGCCATTTTGTAACTCATAATGCAACTCCAAGCTCTGACGTGATTGGTGGAAGCTCGGCATCATGGTAAACTTTGAAGTTACGTTTTGCTTGCAAGTCATGCTTTTGGCCACACATCTTGGCCCGCTGCCTGAAAAGCCCCTGAAAACGTTTCTTGAAGAAAAAGTAATTTCCTCATCATGGCAAAACCTGATAAACACTCTTCTATAGGTCCCCAGAGAGTGCTAAGAACTTCAGACTACGCACGTACGGCCGCATGCGACGACCAAACACGCTGCTGTTTTGAGAGAGAGGGCGGGTGTTATAAGGCTATTATTGAGAGGATGATGGGTTAACCTACTGTTACCAATACCGCGACCGCTAGTGCCTAAACACGGGAGCAATAACTCAAACAAAACATATTAACATTTGAGTTGAATAATTTGCGGCAGTCGTATTCATATTCAAGAACTAATCGCTAATATTAATTACCAAGTATGGCGTGATGGGTACAGTAACTCAGCTAAATAACAAATATGTCAATCATCGAGTCAAAATAAATGTATAATCGCCTAAATCGTGATTCATTGGTTTTAGTGAAAGTTAAGCATGATTAGTGAACCATCCCAGATTTGGTGATTATATGCGATGGTGCTCGTAGTCGTACGCGTTGCTCAACGAAGACATACCTGCTAACGCGTGCAGTGGGATGCGCTCGTACTGCAAGCACGGGCAGCCGCTCACTACGAGATATATATTTCGACAGAGTCAAGATTATTGCGCACTCTTACGCTCACCGCACCGAGTAAAGTAAGTACGGCGCATGTATACATCGCCGGCATCGGGAGTACCAACTACGTACGTGTCACTCAGGTGCCCACAATTTCGATGGTTGTGGGATGAGGGGCACCAGCGTTATTGGTAAAAGCCTGCTTAGATATGCGTAAATACATGCAGAAGATACACGAAAGGCAGGTAAGGCGAACGTCTGGAGCTCGTACTTACACACAGTGGGGTCTGATAACATGCTAGGGGATAGGGGTATATATTTTCTCATGTATTGGGTAACACATATGCCCGCCATTCCAAGGATGGTTCACAGCGTTGGGGCTTTACGTATCCCAGGATATTGCGTCACAGAATTTGGAGGGGGGGGGGTGCTGCCGTTCTTATAGTATTTCACGGGGAACACCGAACTCCTTTGAGAACAGCAGTAAACTCGGAGTTTGAAGCGTATTTCGACCGTCTGGGCAGCGTTTCGATAATAGTATGACATGTTTTTCGGTGCTCGAGTACTGCTGTGCTTTTTAAGTGCTTTAGGGGGGGTACCGAAATACCTGGAGTTCAGCAGTGTATTTGGGGAGGGGAACACTCTCCAGAGCAACCGCCTACCTTGTTTCGAGGATACCTAAAGCGATATTTGGAAGCATGTTTCGACCGTCTGTCAGAGTGTTTCAACAGTTACGGGTGAACGCGAGTTCTCTCCAATTTTGACCAAGTCTCTCGTGATAAGGGCCTCTCGCAAGATACCTCGACCGTATTCTTACTTGGTTAAAACAAAATATAATATCTGCACTTTTCATCAAATTCTCATAAATGTTTCTGTCTACAGTACTCCGTTGTAAACCTGCCCTCACGTAGAAAAGGCGCCATTTGTTTGGAATTGGAGTGTATTCAAATTTATACAAGACACAATTCGACAACCCGACTCTCCAAACGAAAGCTGGCCGCATGCCGCTGCCGCGATGTCACTGCCGACACCTCTGCGGCTGCTGGTGATGGTGCTGCTGCTGCTGCTGCTGTGCTTCTGCGACTGCTTTCCATGATAGTTGATGCATCGTGGAGCACTATTCGCGATGTATCGCGGAGAAGAACAACCTGGCAACAGACTGTTTTCCGTTCTGTGATTTTCGGAACACACGCGGGAGCGAGTCAACTGCAGCAGCGCACCCCAGCAGGACCACAGCAGCACCACCAGCACCACCACGACAGCAGGAGCAGCAGTAGCAGCAACAGGCGCCACGGTGGCGAGGGCGACGGCGGCAGCGCAGGTTGCCGTGCGTGCGGCTGCGGCACAGCAGCAGCAGGAGAAGCTACAGGAGAGGTCGAAATGTGTTGTTTTCATGGCCTCTCCCCTCTGCTTGTCTGGTGCTGCTGCGACTACAGCTGTGGAAACAGTTTTCACTACAGCAGCATCACCAGCACCGCCATGACAGCACAACCAGTAGAAGCAACAGCAGCGATGGTGGAGGGGGCAGCGACGGCAGCGGAGGTGGCGGTGCGTGTGGCTGCGTCACAGCAGCAGCAAGAGCAGCTACAGGAGTTGTCGAAACATGTGTTATTTTCATGGCCTCTCCTCTCTGCTTATTGGGTGCTGCTGCGATAACAGCTGTGAATACAAGTTTTGGCTGTGCAGCCGCTGCCTCCGCCGCTAACACCGACGCCACCGCGACGACACCGCGCCGCCACCGGCGCTGCTGCTGTTGCTGCTGCTGCTGCTGCTGCTGCTGCTGCTGCTGCTGCTGCTGCAGCTGTGCTGCTGTACTGTGCTGTGCCGTGCTGTGCTGCTTCGCGGCTGCTCTTGTCACATACCAAGTATGATACTTGGTGTTCACGGACATACTACAGCAGTAACACCTGGTACAAAGAAGGATTTTTTCTTGGTATTGCACATTTCGACCAAAAACCTTACAAATGGGCGACTTTGAAACAATTTTTCGAATTGGGTTCTTCATCGAATAATCTACTGTAGGACCTGATATTCGTATTTAAACTCCCGAACATCAGATAATACGTGAATGCCGAGTTTGAAAGGTGTCAAACATGCAACGTACATACACCTGGGGTGTTGATGCAATATACCATACCATACCTGGCACACAGTAGTATTGGATTACAACTGCGTATGCGCCTGTGTATTGCTTTACATCGAGCAGCTGTTGACGCTGTCAGCGAAACAGAGAAGTGCTACGTAAAGGTTTTCTGCAACGCTAATGACATGGACCCAGGGGATGCACCTCGAGAACCCCAGGGCTTCACGCAAGTGGAGCAGATGCGCATTGGCAAACCCTGCGCCATCATGCGCATGTACCGCTTGAAGGGAGAGTAGAGGGGGTTTTCGCGGCACGTCGTCCACGCTTTCTTGTGTGTTTGTTTTCCAACAACGCACACAAGTTGACGACAGCAGTTACTAATATCCTGCTGCGCGATGTCCTAGCGACAGCTATACTATTATATTGGAGGGGTTTATGTACTCGAATGCTGATGTTCTTTTCAAGTATCTTGGTGCTGAATCACTTCGTGTGCAGCAGCGTGTTTGGGGTGGGAAGCACACTCCAACCGCCTTCACACCCTTTTTTTGAGAAGGTACGAATCGCTTGGAAGACCTTCACAGCTTCTTGTAAAGGCTTCGTCCGGACACCAGTAAACAGTATATCTACGACATTCAGCGGGTACGCCTTGGCGGAATAGGGAAACTTATATTGACGAGCAGGCGCGAGGGTTCTTCTCGACATGGGGTTGGTGTGTCCTTGACCACCGGCGCTCTTTAGGTTGGAGCATAGAGATATACACTAGTTCGCGTAAACTCTAAAACGATACCCGTGTGGTCGTAGATTTATAAGGCACGGAGATCGTCACAAATACGTTAAATGATTTATAATAATTCGGCTAGTCTGTTGCCACAGGCACCTGTGAAGGTTTGCTCGACGGGGCAAACGGGGAACGGCACAAACTCAGACCGGTAGCGCCAAACGACCTGGAACTGGGCGTGGGTAGATAACCGAAGGAGCGATGGTCAACGTCTTGGCGATGGTGTAAGCTTTTTTTGTCGAGTTTCGTTTGTGGAAAACAAATAGCAAATTCGGAGTTACTGAGCGCATGCGGACACAAACATAGCTCTCAAATACCAGCCAGGGAAATCTTTATAATAGCTTGTTAAGGAACTAGATCGATAATGTTTGTGCTGAATCTGGTGTCACCCCTCCAAGACAAGACACTTCAACCGTCACATCTTGTTTATATCGGTTTTCCGCTGTATCGACGACGAATCTGGTCGGGCATAATACTTTCACATCGTTCCGCGATCCCAGATAAATACATGAAGTATAAAACACAAGCATGGCGGTTGAACAAGCCCGCGTGCGGTAGTCGTATCATACTGTTACTGGTACAGTAGGGTTCTCCCTTCAGTTAGGTGGGTCGTCAATCGACCATAATCGCACTAAAGTGGTACGCCAGCCGAAATAGATTTAGTGCGATACAGCACTCAAGGGCGATAAATGCGGCAATACTAGACTGAGGTTGCCCCGCATAGCCAGTCGCCCTTGTGGTGTAGTTATGTGTTTCCCCTCGAATGCTGCTAATGTTGATTTCGTGAGTGCGAATTTCACCGTGGTGAAGTCGTGACTGTATTGGTAAATCCATTTAGAACTCAATTGTGAGCGTGTAACGTGGGTGAGTGCGAGTCGACGAGGAAATTGATGGCTGAGGCCTTCTACCAATACAAAAAACAAGGCACCAAACGTAGTGGAGACGGGCGAGGAGAGCCTTCTATGTGATCCCGGGTCTGAGGTTTTAATAGGAGGGCGCGAGAAAGGAAGGGCGAAGATATTATATGGGAAGAGAAAACAGAAGTTTGCGGTAGCCAGACCCTAAACACGAAACGATGACACGATCGGATCCACCAGTGCCCGCTGTACGATAACTGGAGTGCAGCAGGAAACGTGGAGTCGCGTTCGGTGTGTCTCATGCATTACCCACGTGTTCATTGATGTACAATGTGTTCTCACAATGCTCGACTGCAAAACACACATCCGTCACCACCCAGGACTAGAACGAACCTAGAGTACAACCGGGCTGTAGCAGTGCAGTACACATGTCGTAGAAGACGGTGTATCCCTCGTCGTGACTGCATGTGGCGTCGGCGTTGCGTTTCCCCGCCCTCGTGTTCGACAAGTAGGCAGCTGCGTTGACGGGTAGGCATGCCGCAGATATGCGGTGCAGTGGATGCTCATTGTGGCCAGGATCGGACACTTCACCGCAAATGCCGCGAAGACGAGCCCCACATCCCTCCCGACCGTTGCGGTCGCCAGGGGGCTGTGGCCTACGATCTGGAACCTAAACGGCGCTGTCCCCCTGGCGCACATGGCATGGTGTTTGTTGGTATTACTCGCGCGGTGGGTATACTGCCCGCTGAGCACGTCTTCCTTATCGATATACACAGCTGTCGTGTACTGAGCTTCTGTATGCAGCAGCGTGACTGTTCCTCTATAGTGCGTGGATCGCACGAAAAAGGGACCGGTCCCACATTAATATGGTCACGCACTAAAGTATGATGACATCGTGACAAGCGAGTATGACTGCTGGTGGTGCCCCCACTGCCGTACTTGGTTTAAGTTCCTCTATATTATCCGTTACATTGATACTTTTCGGCCCAAACAATGAGGTGGTGGAACCCCATTGATAGGATTGTGTATTTTCGATGGATACCTATCGTCTGAAAGCAACCATAGATAGCATGGTGGACTTGCTATCGATACCTATGATCCAATCCATGGATAGTATGATTCATATTTTGTCGATACTTATCGTCCGAATCCATATAATGGTGTGAATTCTATCGAGTGCTATTGTCCGAAACGATAGGTTCCGGCTCTAATAACCAAAGACTATATCACTCGAACAATACGCTATTGGAAATGTCTACCGATAACTTCTTGATTCGGCAACAAGTTGAGGACAATAGGTGCAGCAATAAATATTAGCGAAACGTAGATGAGTAGAAGTGCCTGTCGATACCTACTGTCGGCCGCAATATGACTATACAGGTTTCAATCGATACCTGCTACACGACAACATAGGTAGGCATCCTATGGGAACAGCGCCATATCGATACCCTATTCACCTCGAACAAAGTGTCTAGGGTGTGTTCCATACGCACGTTTGATTCGCGCCATCCTGTCCGAGACTCCACATTACATACTGGTACACACGGATCTTAAAACGTTACTCCAAGAACTGACCGCTTAAGGTGGGCCATCAAAATGGATAGGTATCGGGGGACAGGTTACCCAAACAAGTATTCCTTCGCCACATAAAGTACAACTGGAAACGTCCGTAGACCATCTTCCACCACAGCCGTATGGCAAAACAGCCTCCCTGATCAGTGCGACATGCGACAGAGGTCCCGATCAATGTATCCTAAAACGACAGGGTACAACGGTAATCCTAATACAAAATGTCTTAATAATAATTTCAGCATATATTTCTTGAAATATACTTCGTTTACCTGGTAATCAGGAGTTATGGGAAGGAAAAAAAAACAAGCGATATCATGTTGGTAAAATCTTCAAACTATATGTGAATCACCGTCGTCACATAGATATCGTACTGCGGATGTCATAGGAACCGGTAACTAAAAATACGCCAGATATTCAGGCACGAGCAAAAGCATTCGCTCCGGGCATGACTTAGGTGCATGCGCCAAGTTACGAGTATCACGGGCCGCATACACACGGGCGTCGTAGTACCATTCTGTCACGGTAGTCCCTCGGTACGCAGCATATAGTGGCCAGTTTCAGTGGACCAATATGAAATACCGCTCTACCACCCGCAACCTCTCTAGCTGGTGCGAGCATCAACACAGATCCCGAACATGCAGCATAAACGTCGAGGCATAACTCGCAAACACTCCTGAATCCATCATCAATTGCTGGCCGAGGGTAAAGCGGCAATGGCAATACGAAACCTCAAAATATTAAGACCGGTATAGATATCCCGAAATATTGTGTAATTACTCCACGTGCTTACGTAGTAGTCAGTAAATACGGGAAGGGAAAACTTCAACACATGAAAGCATGCTGGTGAAACCTTCGAACAAAAGCTGTAACACCGTCTTCAAATGCACATCGTAAGCCCGATAACGTCAGAGCTTCTGTTGTTGGCCATATGACCGCAGAACATCCGCAGATTTCACTCTAACCAAGCTCCAATTAGCCCCCCTGCTAGATATTCGCCACTGGAATGTGTTAAACTAAACTTACATTTGCCACTGACTTCGTATTTTTTATATTTGCTACACGCGTGATTGGTTTAGCTGTACGTCGCGCGATATTGCCCTAGAGCAAACGTGTGAGACACCGCTCGTCAATACCATAGGCATACGCATCTGGCGTATTAGCCGTACTCGACGCATGAACCCTTTCTGAAGCTCCCTTACAACCCCGTTGTCCAGCCAATCAAACATCCAGCTATTCGAACACCCTAAAATACGTGGAAATATATTCAATAATCAAAAACTTGTGTAACGGTTCGGTGAGGAAGTCGGCACTACAACCGTACGTGGACAATATAAAAAACCACCTTAGAAGCACCCCTCCTCAACAGTGTTAAAATATATGCGAATCTGTCACTGTTAGGAGTAGTGTCCCAACCTCCAATACAACATGCATTCCTATCCAGGTTTTAATGCAGTACACATTATTCAAGCTCTGGAATTAATACCAAGCAAAATACACCCCTTCCATCAGCGGCCGACAGGTTTTAGGACAACTAGTCGCAGAAAGCGCTACCACTCCGTCAGGAAACACCCTGATTTTGTCCGCCCAACAATCCATGAAGCACAATGCCACCATCAGTCTCCCAGGTATCACCCCCTCTAAAGTTGTCGAGTCG
>MEHQ01003961.1:0-97590 GCA_008828725.1 Saccharina japonica | reverse complement strand
CAAATTTCCTCGAGACTCGACTATTAATAGGTATTTTGTACTGGCTCAACGTGAACCATCGTACGGTTATGCCATCATTCATCGTTGTGTACGGCTTGGGAAAGCTACACTCCAGCTTGTGTTTTTTGGCTTCCGCGAAGTGTTGCGTATACCGTATTAATAATGGAACAGGGGACGCTCTCTAAAGCCATATAACTCATACATTTTTTTTTTTTTCTTTTCCCCATCCCATTCATTATCTTCGCACTTCCGTCTTTCTCCCTCCCTAGTCGTAACTCAGATCCGGGGTCACAAAGTAGGCTCCTCTCCCTCCTCCCCCACTACGGTTCTTGCCTTGATTTTTTATCGCGCAGAGGGTCCAGCCTTCCCAACGCTCGTCGATTTTCATCGAATTTTGCTAACCCACGCTCTCGCGCTTTCAGCTATTAATAGTCAAGATTTTTTGCGAGAAAAAGTCCCTACGAGCATGCACACGGGGGGGCTCGAACTCGTGACCTTGACGCTTAACAAGCTTCGTAGTTACCTGCTAGCCCACCGGGGCGACATGAAACAAACGAGCTTTGATTCGCACTGTTGATAAAAATAAATCATCAATTTGGAATCCAAAGCTTGTGCATGCGCGGGCGAGCAAATCATCAAGCCCCAGCGTTGGTTCTGTTCTGCTCCATCACCCTTCAGCGATATGATTGGTCGATTCATCGGACACAAAAACCGCAAGAAAGCACCATCCAAATCATTGAAAAGCCCGTTGCCTAGTCTACATCGTTCCGTGAAGAGCCTGCGTATCAGAAGACGCCAAGCAAGAGTGTTGTTCTACGTCACCCAATGACCCTCACTTGACGGCACACTTCGATTGGTGTTGACCGTTGACCCCTCTCTACCGCAATCTACGAAACTGGCTGGTGGTGTGTGCGTACTTCCTTCTTTGCCGGACATGGTGCCTGCCACCCAGAAGGTGGTATCGTGATACTCTGGGACGACACCACAGCTGGCTGTTAGCAGAGCTGTGGCCGTGCGGGATGCCTTGGCTGTGCGCTGTGCGTCTGTACGTGCACTGATGCACTGCTGTGTGACCGCGTGACCGCAAAAAAAAAACACAACAAATAACCCCATTTCCCCTAAATTTGCGAGTTCCAATATAACGGCGTTATTTTTATGCCTTTTTTTTGTCATTTTGACATGCCTGGCCGTGCCTGAGAAAAGATAGGCAAGATAGGCACGAAAATCGCGTTCAGGCACGCTGTTTTCAGAAAAGGTCATTCAGGCATTATTTCAGGCATGCCTAAAAAGCCTGGGCCTATCGTGTACCAGGTATTACATACGGTACTAATATGTATGGGCGTCCACATCGGTGCAAAGCACGCAGTACCGCCTTTCAGTCCATTTGTTGGCGGGGTGCACCCTTCTTTGTCAAATGCTCGTGCAGGAGAGTTCTATGTACGAGTATGATATAAAGACAAAATGAAAACCAAAGCTGACGACCATCTGGTCTTGTCGAAATGACGTTTGCAAAAGCTTGGTGCGATACTTCCACCGAGCGTGCTATCGACAGGGTGTGTACATAGGTTTTTAGAGTGGTCCACAAATAGCTGACAGTATGTTCAAATTCGTCAACCGTATTTTGAGTACGAGAATACGTACTCCTACTACTGCTGTATTCGACGAGTAATATTGTACCACCCTCTGGTATAATATACTCTGATAACAGTACAGTACGAGTATATGATGTGCTGTAAAAAAACTGACCGTTGACAATTTGTTTTCGTAAACTGATTCGGTACCTCGGGTACCTCGCTGCTACAATAGCGATGTAAGCCACATTACAGGAGATACCCAGGCAACGGTGTTGGGTCATATAAATGGAGAAGGAGGAGAAGGGAGGTCTTCGGGCGACGCTGGTGAGTATAGTGACTGGTGCTTTCTATTGGGCATGCATGTGGCTGCTGGTCACACCTGGTTTTTTCCTCTAAAAGTGACGACGTGGACCACAAAAAACAAACTAAGAATAATAACACCAGCCGACCATCAAGCTCACCAATCCATGCCGCCCAAGGCCCTTCGTCCAGCTGCTTCGCCCTTGTTGCACTTCCTGTGTGCCCGTGTTCCGTTCCAAGAATCCCATAATAGCCATTAGCGTCATCGCGAGGCCGTTACGCAGAGCGTCCATCTGCTTTTATTGTTTGCTCGCAAAATATACTTTTTGTAAGTCTTGGGAGGCTTTGGTCTTTGCGGGGACATCCAAAAAACGTCCCAGTGCCGATTGCACGAAGAACCCTTTGCGCCCTTAGCTTGATATCTCATATACCCCGACGAGTTGAGCTGAGTTAAAATATACTATGAATACTCTCGATAGACACATCTGGATACGCGTACTAACACGGCGGGGTCTCTGACATGTGTTAGCAGCGTACGGGCACCTCAAGGGGAAATTGAGGGAAATGCGCGAAATTAGACACACACCCCCTGTACGCGTATGCACGCTGCACAGGGTCTTGATACCTGCCAAGGTACTGATCCTAGTATACTGGCGGTGCCGCCAGGGTGTTAACACCTTGACGTTGTACGATATGCACACCCTGCACAACCAAGATCAAGGATTTAAGGGAATTTGCATTATTAGCGAGGTACCTCGCCCATAAATCCAGATTTTCTGGGATCTTCGATATCTTGAGACTGCCGACGCCGATTCCGTTTTTTTTTGTTATCGACGCGGGTGTCTGAACTGACAATAGTTTACATTGAAAACAATTTCTGTGATGGAAGTATATCTCTCACTATTCAAAAACCAATACTATTTATTGTAGATAAATCTGGGCGGAAAGTAGACATAGAAGGATGTTAGACTTGCGCATAGGTTCCTGTTGTTTCCGCGCGTGCTTCTGTCGGGAATGTTATGAGTGCACCAATGTTGAAGCTCATGCTGCACATTGTCGGATGGCAAAATGATAATAATAATAAATATTCTTCGATTTTCATTCTCGTCGGAAAGGCAGTTCTCAATTAGGAAACATCGGCTATTCTGTCATGGTACCTTAAAAACACACACTACTAGCAGGGTAGAGAGCCATACGTATGCTTGCCAAGGTATTCGGTGACATACCCTGCTGTACAGTACAAAACCCTTGGCATGCAGGGTGTCAACACCCTGCCATGGAAGTAAATATCACCCTGGCACGGGTTAACTAGGGACGCATACTGCATGCTGCTAAGATATTGCGCTGTGCAGGATGTCCGACACCCTCTGCCGTGATGGGTACCAGATCACCCTGGCAGGGTAGGAACGCTACTGCAGCTGCCAAGGTTTGCGGTGCATACCCTGTACAGCAGCAATACACACCCTGTGCAGGGTGTCGACACCCTGCCAGGAGGTACAGATCACCCTGGCAGGTAGGGACGCATACTGCATGCTGGCAAGGTATTGCGTGACATACCCTGTACAGATACTACCCTGTGCAGGGTGTCGACACCCTGCCATGAGCTACAGATACCCTGCAGGGTAGGAACGGTACTGCATGCTGCCAAGGTATTGCGGGCATACCCTGTACAGACTACACCCTGTGCAGGGTGTCGACACCTGCCATGGTAGTACAGATGACCCTGGAGGGTAGGGACTCATACTGCATGCTGCCAAGGTATTGCGTGCATACCCTGTACAGACTACACCCTGTGCAGGGTGTCGACACCCTTGCCATGGTAGCTACAGATGACCCTGGCAGGGTAAGGATGCATACTGCATGCTGCCAAGGTATTGCGTGACATACCCTGTACAGTACAACACCCTGTACAGGGTGTCGCCACCCTGCCATGGTAGGTACCGATCACCCTGGCAGGGTAGGGAGGCACACTGCATGCTGCCAAGGTAACACGTGACATACCCTGTACAGTAGCAGCACCGTGCCAGGGTGTCCACAGGGTGTCGACACCCTGCCAGGGTCTACAGAAATAATTCACAGGGTATACATGCTGGCAGGGTGTGCGGCAGGGTACCCAAGATGGCCACGTGTGTGCAGTGTACTGCTGTTGTCATGCTGTACACTCTGTATAATCTCTGCTGAAACATATTATACATACATACTCGTACCTGTTTCATGTTTCATGTTTGCCCTTTCAACATCCGTTTCGTTCTGTGTTGCCCTAAATCCGTTCTGTTAGACGGGAACTCACGTATCTGCCCCCCACCAGGAAGGTATCGTACTTGCAGTAAGTAGGTCTACATACTCTGAAAGTACCATGGTCAACAAATATGCATCACGTTACACGACAGCACCACCCTCTTCGCCTTACCTCACAATCCCTTGTTTACGATCTCCCTGAATATCTCGCCGAAGTCTGCAGGAACTTTGTCAACATGCCAACAGCCCACCAGCTACTGGGTGCAGACATGCTTCTGGACGCCACTTGTCATCAAAACGCCGAGAGGGTGGCAATTCTTCTAGCGAATGGGGCTGATCCTAACATAGCTAACGAGGTGAACCGGTTGATTCCACAAACCAAACAAGGCATGAATATGTGCTCTAGACGTTGTCTACAACCGTACATGATTACGTATTGGATTATTTAGATTGTATCACACACACTGCTGTAGGCTATGTGTGGATGATCTGTAGAGGATCTGTAGATACCAGTATACGAAGTGTGGGTTTAGTATGGCATACCAGGGCGTAAAATAGGTGGTGAAATGTTGCGCTGGCGCACCTTTTCGCCACGTACCGAAGGCATGGTGCGGCTTGGCGCACCACGCTTTTCCTGTGCCGCACCTTTTTTCGGCGTGTGTACGCGTATACGTTTTCTTTTGTACGGGTTCTTTTTAGCCGCACGCTATTGCGCCGCAGGCGATTTAGTTTTGGCGTGCTTTTCGCCGCAGGCGACAAATGTTTGGCGGCTTTTTTTGGGTTGATTTAGTCTTACAGGCTATATTTGCGACTGGTTTCCCCTTTTGGCATAGGGTACTGTACTTCCTTTGAGAATTCGACTGAAACTGTTGCCGTTTTCCTCTGCCTGAGGACGAAGCACGCCTCAAACAGCTGAAGCGAGCGGGTCAGGCGGACATTTTGAGTATATTGACGCATATATGGTGAAACAAAAAACGGCCTCCGGCGCCCCTCCGGGGGGGGGCTCACCTCGCCTACGGCTTGTGGTGCGCTGCCTGCACCACGAGCCGGACGCCCATTTTACGCCCTGTGGCATACCATAAATAGCCACCTATTATCGGTGTATTTTCCATGGTATATTTTTATGGTGGTACTGAAACCCATACAATGCATTTGGATTATAATATACGCACGTACGAGTACACATTTTGTTTGTACATACTGTTTTTTGGGCATTCTAAAAAACAATTGACGCATGCTACGATAGAGGTGCACCATGTTTTTTCTGAGCTCCTCGCTTAAGGAGCGTCATACCTCACCGAACAAATGATTTTGGAGGAAACTGAAAGTGCTGCCGGATGATAAATCTCATGACCGAAGTATACTCTGAAACATTATTCGTCATAAAAATGAAAGTCCGACGACCTTGGGTTGAGGAGCTCGATCGTTCAGAAAACGATTCATCCAGAACGCGCTACCTCTACCGTAGCACGCGTCAATTTAGTATACGTTTATGAAGCCATGCAAAGCACCTAATCGTGAAATCAAGGCCCCGTTGATGTGGATACGATAAGAAAGTATCACGTCTAAAAATCGGCTTCGATTCTGTTTCGTCGGTCTTCGAACCCATTGCACATCCTTTGTTGTTTTTCGAGCGTGTGCGCCGGAGATATTATCAATGGCGATATATGTGCTTCCAAATAATAAGAAGATCGGCCTGTTCAGTCTAGTTGTTGTACTCTACGCTACAGAGTATTGACTTCGTTCTGCAGTCGCTACTGATCGTTCATCGCACGATAGGCCACTGCTGTCCGTCAGGTATTCATTTACAGCGGAAACACAAAAGAAACACACCCGAACGAAAAAGAAGACCGAAAATGATCACAATCAGCGTGACCTGCGCCTTAATTGCCGCCGTTTCAACATGTACGCTTGTGGCGGGGGGGGGGACAGGGAGGTATCTACCCGCTCTTCGTCGCCACAACCTTGGACCGGTTCGACTTTGTTCAACTGCTACTTCGCCACGGCGCCGAGGTAACGTCACGCGTTACGCCCGAGGGGGAGCCTCTTCTATTTTGGGCGTGTGGGTTAGGGAACTTGCCCATCGTCCGAGAGATGCTACGGGCCGGCGCAAACCCCGATGAGAGGCACCATGAGGGTCTCCGTGTTTTGGACGTGCTCGCGCGTGGGGGTAGCATTGAGGTGAGAGTACACGTTCTACTTTGATAATCTATCCGATTGAGATGGTTCACGATCGAGGTCAGAAAGGGATAGGTGTAAATGCGCGCGGGGGAGGGCGGGGCGTTGTGATTTACTGCTTCCCTGAATGCACACACTGATTCTAGGTATCCCTGCTCTATGTATATAAATCACACCCTGGACAATTCCTATGTCATAGCTGACGTATTCATAATACTTTTATTTAATAGTCTATTGTGCCTATGTTTCTTTTGGGGTGTTGTCTATTAATTAGAATTGCCCAACCGAATGATTTTGATTGACGCACGTATATCCATTTGAATTGTCCGGGTAATTTATTTTGGATGCTGCCCACTGCCCACTATTTAGAAGTGTCCAGACAATTGATTTTGGGTGTTGTCAACTAATTGAAATTGCCTGGGCAACTATTTGGACCAATGGTATTGCAATAGTCTATTGTGGCTACAACATATTTCGTATGCTGTCTATGAATTGGATTTGCCCAACCAAATGATTTCGCTTGAAGCATACTAATTTAAATTGTCCGGGTAAGTAACTGATTTTTGGTGCTATCTACTATTTGGAATTGTGCCTACAATTGATTTCGGGTGCCGTCTGTTAATAGGAATTGCCGAGACAATTGATTTAGAAGGATGTAAAATATATGAAATTGTCCAACTAAATGATTTCGAGTGATGTTCATGAATTGGAATTTCCCAGTCAAATTATTTCGAGTGAGATCTGTTAAAAGACGGAATTGTCAAGCCAATGTGCTTCGAGTGCTGCCTATCAATTGAAATTTTCCAACCAACGGAGGTTATATAATTAGAATTGTCAAGGTCATAAAAAAATGATCGAACACTAACAATTGGAATTTCAGTACAAACCCCATTGAACCAACCAAAAAAACAATTTGGAAGGTCAGGACAGAAACCTATTTACCAAATCACTCCTATTGGTAAGCAAGACCTTCAACTAATTGTAGAAACAATATAAATTGGAGAGTCAGGGCAAAAACCTATTGATGCAACCATTTATATTAAAATACAAGGACAGAAGTAACTTCTTGAAACAATTACAATTGGAAGATCAGAGCAGAAACGGTTTGATAGAGCCTTTCCAACTAGTAGACGAGGCCAGAAAATAATAGCTGAAACAATATATATATATTGGAAGGGCAGGACACAAACCTATCGGCCAAACCATTCCTATTTATAAATTAACCACGAAAGCAGTATCATGACCAATTCCATTTAAATGGACTTCCGGAAGATCTACAGTAAAAGCAATAGTCCATTATGGGTAGGTCCTATGTCCTATTGAAGAAGTAATAGAGCATTGGAGTCTCCGGAGCGAAACAGGTGCAGGAGAAAATTCCAGGTATTTAACAGAGCTCTAAAACAAATTGCCTACGCAATTCCAATTAGTAGGCGGACTACAATATGTTGTTGTTTTTGCAATTCCAATTGCAATAATATGTTAGAAATCAATTGTCCGCCTCATTCCAGTCAATAGACTCTCACGTGGGTCTATTGTAGGCGCAATAGTCTATTGCGATGTCTATTGTCCAAGGCTTAAGCAGAAACGGGATATAATACGCCGCCACATGTTTTGTACGAGATATTTAATGTAATGGACATCCTCCGAAATATGTTGTCAAATCCAATTAATAGACTGCCTCGTTAATCAATTGGCCCGGCAATTCCAATCGGTAGACAGCCTCATCAATCGTTTGATTTTGCAACTTCAAGAAATAACATCCTCATGCATACATTGATGTGCCAAATTCCAATGGCAGCGTCCGGAATAAATTTACGGGCAACATAATAATGCCAACTAAATGGAAATGCCTGATTGTCTAGCCAATTCGTTTCAAAGCCTGTCAAATAGATTAAATTGCCAGGACAATTATTTAGACATATACCTATTAATTGGAATTGCCCGCGCAATTAATTTAGAAGGATGTCAAGTAAATGGAATTGCCAGCACAATTGGTTTAGAAGTATACCTATTGAATGGAATTGCCCGGACAATTGGTTTGGAAGGATGTCAATTGAAAGGAATTGCAAGCACAACTGGTTTAGAAGCATGTCTGCTAAATGGAATTGCCAGGACAATTGATTTAGAAGGATGTCAATTAAATGTAATTGCCCGCGCAACTGATTTAGAACGATGTCAATTAAATGGAATTGCCAGCACAATTGATTTGTAAGGGTGTCATTTAAATGGAATTGCTATTAAGAGCACAATTGATTTAGAAGGATGTCAGTTAAATGAAATTGCCGGGGCAATTCTCACCGATAATATTCTGCAATCGGCTATTAGCGTTACAATATAATGGGATAGTAAATTGTAATATACTACCGGTGCAACAATGGAGTATCGTAGACAATTATTTTAGTAATGCCCATTTCTTCGACCATGGACGTAGCTGGTTGTGTATTAATATAAATTGAATGGACTATAGGGCCTGGTGAGTTTCTATTAATAGAAACTGTATGTACGATAGAGATCGATGCGTTGCGATTAACTGGATTTGAGGACCACAATCGACAGTCATAGCAAAGTATTAATAGACAATTAGACTATTGTCTATTGTCCAGGGTGTGATTATATATATATATATATGCGTGCCAGCATTTCAGTGGGTGAAAACCACCAAGCATGGAGTGGGTGGCGTTAAACGATGGGTGGGCTCGCGAGTTATTACGGGGGTCCACGGAAAATAGAACCAAATATTGTTATTAAACGTAGAAAAACGTATAGGTTTTGGTGGGTATCGTAGGTCCTATTCACTATGGTCGCCCGTAATGGATTATTTTAGTCCTACCTGCTTCAAACATACGCGCAAGAATCAATGACAATCGCGTCGTCGTGCTATCTTCCCCTCTCCTTTCGCGTGTCCTTGATGTTTACGCAACCGATGCAGATTATGAAGGAATTCATCCGGGCGGGAGCGCGGGTGGGCGTCAGAGATGATGAGGGGTACGCACCCATCCATCACGCCGCGGAAACCGGAAATCTCCCGGCGTTGCACGAACTTGTGTGCGCAGGCTCGAGCCACGCTTGGCGTAGCAACAATTTCATGACACCGCTTGCCGTCGCGTGCATGTGCGGCCACTCGGCATTTGTCGAATATCTTTTTGACAACTGCGGGGCGGATCCTAGCGCAGTAAACGGAGTCGGGCAGACGCCCCTATCGGTCGCCACACGACTTGGGCATGTAGAAGTGGTGAAGGTTCTGCTGGGGTTTGGTGTTAGCCAGCTAGGTCCCACCGCTTACGGAGACTCGCTTTGCGGCATGGCGATGTCTGGTAACGTGAAGATCATGCGGGAGTTGGTCCACGCCGAGGGAGGTGTTCACGTCCAGGGAGCGGAAACTCCTGCGAAATTGACCGCGCTCCACATGGCCGCAGGCTACTGCCATCCGCTCGCCATATCCATGCTTCTCGAGGCGGGCGCTGACGAAACGGTCACGGATTTCAGGGGAAAGACTGCGTTCGATATTATCAACACCATGAGCAGCGAATTCGTGCAGAACGGGGTAGGACCAGGACGGGTGAGGCGCATGCTGGAGCAAGCCCCGGCATTCCGGGCGCGACCGTGGGCATGGCCGGACACGGTTGCAGCTTTGGAGACAGCATCGGAAAACATTGCGATGGTGGAATCGCCGACAAGGGAAGAAGGGAAGGGGTTGGCCAAGAGTGCGGAGAACCCGGCAGAGATGACCAGGGAGGAGCTTAATTGTGTTTTGGACTCTTCGATGGCGGTTGCGACATCATCTGAAGGGACGGGGAATGTCAACAGAATGGCGTTCCGTCGACCGGCCATCGCCTCCCGGGGTTCGGCGGCGGGTCGTCGTTCGGGCTTGCTGCTTAGCCTGGTCAGGTATACCGCTAGTCACATTCTTGGAAGGGAGTGGTTGTCGTGTTGAGCTCAGTTGTGCGCAGTAGCGGCAGTGACAAGAGCCGTACGCGAATGCGCGAAATCTCCGACCGCCTTATACCGCCTTGCACCTGAACCGCGTGGTTTATGCCCCACCAAACGTCGAGACGAAGTCATCGTGCCCGTTTCTTACACGCGACTGGTGCTACAGTAGGGGGGTCGTTTTCTAGTCCGTTGTTTTCAGCCGACCAGAGCCACTCGGCCCAGTGACTACGTATTTCGTTGCGATGCCAATATTTTTCGCATTGTGTGTTTTTTCGCGAAACGCACCGCCATGGGCTTGTTTGGTACTCTGCCAGCACAGTCCAATTTCATTTATAACGTTGAGTGAGTTACAGAGCCACTCGCCCGAGTGGCGTAAACGTGGTTGTGAAAATGGGATACCCCCTCCGTCGCAGCACGCCTCACGCTCCATCCAGACGTCATTATAATTCAGCAGCCTAGCACCAGAGTGCACGACTTTTCTGGCTCGAAAGGTGTTGTGTTCGTCTTATTTCTTGTTCGATGTTTTGGCAAAGCTGCAAAGCCGACATATCACAAAAATAATCAGTTTGTTACGCTTTCGAGCCCCAAAGTAGCCCCATGAGTCGGTCATCACGTGGCACCGGGAGCACGCTCTAAGCACTGGTGCGGGAAGTCCGAAAGGGGCTGAGGACTCGGGGCGCGGCGGCGTGGCGCCGAGCTGTAATATATACCTATAGCATAAGCTCTGGATATTTACAGTTGGGACATGTTTCGTGACATCATACAAATGTGTTATAGCTAGGATGTAGACCGATTCCTTGAAGTGTTTTGCCAAACAGTTTGTGCAGAATCGCGCTCTGCACGCTTGCTAGGATATCCTTATCAGGAACGGTTGCTTGAGTACTTATGTTAGGTCCAAAAGCATGCCCCCTCTGCCATTGGAGCCTTAATCCCGAGCACATTTATGTTTATGAAGTAATGTCAGTATCAACACTCATTCAACCCGCGAGGCCGCCTCCAAGCCCCCGCCGACGATCAGAAATAATGCGTGAGCTGAACGCAAAAACTCGCTGCCCGACGTCTCTCAGTCAGCTGGGGGCCGCTCCCATGTTCTTAACGTGCGGCGCACGTAGAACCCATGGTGCCGGAAGCCCCTTGCGTCTGTCCCTCGAACGGCCCCCGTGGGGCTGACGGTGTATATAAAATCGATGCCCGCACACGCGTTTTTACGTTTTTTTGCAGGTATTCGGAAAAGCATTAACGACACGGTGGGAGCAACCGGAAAAGAAAGCTTTAAAATCTACGGTAGACGCAATACGCGCGTGCTTCACGAGCGCGATATGGTCAATGACATTTATTTCGGCAATGACGGACTCCGTGGTAAATTATCCTGGCAGCCTGTGGTGTTGGCAAGGGTGTATCCTACCCGCTATCGGCGACGAACGAGGTCAGTGTTAGGGCCGGGGTCTATGCGGAAGAGGCCGTACGTTGATCTCTGCGGACAGGTGGCGTCGTCTTGGTGCCGACTTGGACCGGCGACGCAGTCGTAGAGAGGGCAGCTGACTGCTAGCTCAGTAGTTGTGCACAATCTGGGGACCGTCTGGCTGTTACGCCTGGATCTTAGATGTTTACAAAGGTTGCAGTCCTCCCTTTTGTCGGCACTGCCCCGAGCAGACGGAGTTTTGAATTTTGTGGCGCTTCTTATTGCCTCGAAGTATGTGCGTTCCATTCTTTTCAGGTGCTATATTGTACTTCCGTGATTTCTATAAAACCCTAAAAAAAGGTCAAAGAGGACGATGAGGGGGTTCGCCCCGCAGATAGATGGTGACTTTGTTAGAGGTACACCGTAATCACTGAGCTAGCAGCTAGCGCTCAGCCTTAGCTACTAGCTGAGTGATTATGGTGCATCTCAGACGAAAACACTGCCTCTTTTGGTTCGTGAAGGTATTTTGTCATCCGATTGTTGTGCCTGTGTTTTGTATGACTTTGAGGTGAAGAGTTGTCCTCAGTATAGTAGAGCTGGTGGCATGGTAACAGATAATGAGGCCTACCCACCATTGTTGGGCCGACAAACTCGTGAGGAAGTACAGCGTTCCCACCTTGTCGGGTCTGGTGTGCTAGACGTGAGTCGTTGCGGCTGATTTGATATTCTTGGGATGACGCGCTCGCATTGCTGTGGTGTGTGCCCGGAAGTGAGGGACCGGGAATACTGGCGGTAAGCAAACATCCATGACGGCCGTTAACAATATGCGCATGGGGAAACCACTTGCTCGTGCAACGGCCACACCCGCACTATAGCACATCCATAGGCTCGGTGAAAATGGCATGTACGTGCAACACGAGTCAGAATACGATGTACAATATAAACGAGGGGGGAGGGGGGGTACATCTCTGTACATGTGTAGCCGCGGCCCGTTCAAAGTGCCGCCGAGCCAAAAAAGATTCCCCGAGCTGGGCTAGGCTGGAAACCAGTACAACGTGTACTGAATTTCGTCACAGACGCGCCCCAGTATATTTGTAGGATACGGTGAGCTTACACATCAGGTGGAGAAGGGCTGTGACCATGACCAAATGTCGCCATACCGTCAGGTGCTGAGAGTAGCCGAGGTATACCCCAGTTTTCCAGTGCTGTATTCTGCGCATTGTGACGTGCTGAGACCCAAATGTGCAGTAGCCCCTCAAACACATATAGCCAGCGCATCGGAATTGCGTTTGAGGCGGGTTTGGACATGCGGCAGCACCTGCCGCGGGTGCGTTTTTCCTATACTCCCAAACGGCTGCAACAACAGGGGGGTATACCCCTCTTTGACGATATTCCATTTTTTTCCCCTTTCCCGACCCCGAGCGCGCCTTTTTCAACATCAACATGCTTCTTCTGAGCTGCTGAAGCTCGCAACCGGACTCTCCTAACAGCAATACAAGCGCTTGTACTTCGACTAGCAACACTACGAGTACTACGTAGCTGGCCACATATTCACACAACGCCAAGTGAGCCGGAACATACTGTAACACAATGTGATGATCGAAAACGAACTTGGTGTTTCTTTCTGCCTTCGAGATGTGCGAATTTTGATCGCTTTTTTGTCTCTTATGAATTATGACTATTCTTGGTTTGGTTTGAATGCGTTTTGTATGCGTCCCCTCCAGAACTATTATAGGGGTTACTTACTGGGACACACACAATACGTACGTATCATACGTATCCCCTTTTCCAGGTTCACCTTGTACCGTGTTGTCACTCACGTGTACTACTACACTGCTGTGTGCTTGGAAATGTTGTGATCTACTGTAATATTGGTGCAACAGCGGTATCTCTATAGTGTCGGGTGAGTAGCGCCAGCTGCTCGCAACGACGTGTAGTGCCTGTAAAGTCGCATGGCACAGATGGGAGTAACCAATGATGTGGCAGTGTGCGGAATAGTGCCGGTTGCCGCCATAGTGCCGGTATTGTTGGCTGGCGCATACCGGCACTATACAGAGGAACCATTACTGTGTACTGTGAAGGTCTGAGAACGGGGGGAATCAGCGCTTGCCCCGTCTACGAGTTATAAGCCCTGTTCCCTGTTCCCCACTCGAATAGGCCTTCCAAAGATAGTGTCATCCTTTTCCCGTGTTCGTCAATTCTGGGTCTCGGGCCTTCTTGGGCAATACCGGAACTCGTGTTGTGTGGTCACTGATACGTTATGGCGAGGACAACTATTAATACCACTCCTAAGCAGTGTGAAGATGACATGTGAACCCGGAAAGAGGTAGACAGCTGAAATGCTACCCTTCAATGTCAATATGTACGCGTTCTCTAGTTCGTAGGGGGGCTTTACGAGCCTTCTAGGGCAATATGTTGAATACTACCAGGTACCTGGCATTGTCTTGTGACCACGGATCAGGTTGCGGTGAGAGTAGCAACCCTACAAGCCGTGTTAACCCCTTACGAACTGGTTCCACATATTTGAGGACAAACTACTTGGAATTAGTGTGGGACATGTTTCAGTTCTGAAGGGGTTAAAAAGAAGTTTACTTTGTTTTTTTTGTGATCTCTCCCCCTTTCCCTCGTTATATCGTGTTGATATTTGGCCTCTTCCAGGCATCAGTTTCCCCTCATTAAACTCCTTGGCGTTCTTCCTTCCTCCCCCTCCCTCCCACGACGCCTCTTCTCTTATTGTGATTGAGTATTGTGATGCTGTTGTTGCTGATACTTCGTATAGCATTAGTTATAATTACGTACAAAACTCGTAGTACGCGCGATGGAAATATCCCACACAGCTTGCAAAGCTCGCCAAAAAGAATTTCGGCGAAATCCTCGACCTCACATCCGTTTTTTTTGTTGTTGTTATAAATATTACAGTACGAGTATACTGTAGTGCATAGTAGTAGTAGTGGTATTAATATAGGGTAAGTGTTGGAATAGGCATCACAAGGTGTACACACGTAAGAGTGTGTGGTTTCCAAACGATAACATAATACGTTTACTATTGTGTGTGCGGGGGGTACTCATGTCGTGCACGGCCGTAGTCGTATGACCATAGACCCTCGCATCCCTACAATGCCGGGACGGAGCACGTTGGGTTTTCACCAACCAGGCAGATATTGCTTGCACCAAGCGCGAAGCTCCGTGAGGTATTGGGCGAGTCGCATGGAGGGTGAGCTGCATCCTGCTGAGAACCGCCTCTGAAGCGGACTTGGGATGGACGACAGCCTCCAATGAATTGGTTTAATTTCTGGTGTGGCCATTTCCAGAGACAGTAAAGGGTATTACTATGTATCTGCCTCATGAGTGCCTTACCATATACACACTACGTGATACGATTATTACCCTTGTGCGAAGTTAAGCTTACCAACCCCGCACAAATGATCTAACCAGACCGCCAGCCTTGGTGACCGCAAAAACAAAACAAAAAAACGGTACCCTGGTTGTCTAGCTCACGCAGTGAGAGGCATGGTTTACAGCGTCGTCGCCAGGCGACGCCAACCCAACATACCTATAAATATATAATAATTTATAGGGGGGGGGAGGGGGGTTGCTACTTCGGGGTTGGTTCATAAGTACGAGTATTTAGTTCGGAATTCGGGGACAACAAAGGCTCGTGTTTGCTGGAGCGCCGAGTTCTGCGTTTTGTTGCTGTTGAGAAAGTTGTGCAGCATTGTTAGTGAAACGTTTCTACTCGTACCCTATTCGAGTGTCTGGTTGGTATAACCTTGGCAGGTGGTAGCACAGGCTTGCGCTGGTAGTGGTTAAACTACCTGGCTGGCGTTTGGATATCAAAGAACATGTCTCATGTTGAAAGGTGCCGCTTGCGGGCTGAAAGGCAGAAGAGAGAGAAACAAAAGGAGAACACAAGAGTGAGAGCGTGCGCGCCTGCACGGCCGTCCTCAATCAACTCAGATCTACGACTACGTAGATCGTGTCCTACGGGCCGTTGTAGTGTCTACCTATGGCAACGTTCCCTGATGCTTGCTCGTGGAAGCTTAGCTAATACAACGTCCCGATGGTCAGCCAGACATCCTCTTCCCGTAACTTGCTTATACGTACGTATGTGGTGACTATTGTACCGCATAACTTGAACGTAGTTATACCACAATACTCGTACACGTACTACGTGGTTCCGCCGCGTAATTGCTACCAGTACTCATACTCGTATGTACGTGATACTTCAAAGCAATATATATATATACCGAACGCATAACGCTGACTGGTATGCTTCTGCTTATTCAGCAGTACTCCATGATACTGGGTATTGACTGACGTGCTGTACTGCAGTCGCTACTGAACATTTATCACGACAATGGGCTCTACTGTTGCCTATTTCTTAAGACTCCCCCTGAATGGAAGTCGCGTCTGCAAATAGTACTGCTATTGTCGCAAACAAAATCCCTTCTTACTCGAAACTCCTGCCCTGTAGTTATCTCCTAACTTATAGCTTGTGCAGCGAAATGTCGTTGCAACTGGTGCTCTCTTTCACTGTTGAGCTTGCCAACTCAATGAATGCGTGGTAATGCATGTGTACGCAACCTCAGATGAAAACGATACTCTAAAAATCAAAATACCAAAGAACTACACATTCGGGCCCGTGCGTTGACGGCGGCAAAGTGGATTTAGACAAGTCCTCATGTATTTCAAACAATACTTCTGGTGTGAATACCAGAGAGACTGTGAAATTTCGAAATGTCAGTTGAACAGCAACATCAATGACCCATGTTAACATACTAGGTACGTTGTAACGACTGCCTTTTGAAGACAAACGCAAGGGTTCATAGTCTACCGTGTGTTGTACTGAACTCGAAAACTAATGAGAGAATTCCGATAATAACACCACGCAAAATGTACGCGTCTTACAACGATCCGTGTATTGTTAACCGCCCCCACGAATACGCTCTATTCTCCAACTATGATGTCGGCCTAAAAGGCCACTGAAGCTGATGATGATGAAGCTGATGAAGCTGATTTAGTTGATGATGCTGATGTGGTCCACAAAGCGGATGGGGCTGAGGTAGTTCATGAAGCTGATGCAAGTGCCGTGAACCCTGCTGGAGCCGCTGCTGTAGTCGCCCTCGCTGTATGATTTAGCGATGAAGCCGATGTAACCACCGCTATTAATAGTTCGGTTGCTGTCGCTGCCGTTGTAGCCTCTGCTGTATTTTTAAGTCTCGGCTGTAGAAGTCGCTGCGGTAGTAGTCTCGATACTGTAGTAGTCGTTGCTGTACCAGTCGTTGCTGTACGAGTCGTTGCTGTAGTAGTAGTCGTTGCTGTAGCACGTGGTGCTTCCCCGAGACGATGATAACGATGATGATAATGCTGATGATGATGATGCTTAGTCCGTGCCTTGGTCTGCGGATAGCTCCGTGTCTTGATTTGCTGAAGGCGTCCTTTTGGTGAGTTGATGATGAAAAGTTGATGTACATGATGATGGCGCTGCGATGGATGCTGCTTAGCTGATGGGATGATGAAGTAGTAGTATACGTAGAACACGAAGTTGCTGTGGTAGACTCAGAGGTAGTTTCCAAAATGTAGATTTAATCGTAGTTCTGCTCCACTCCAGGCTTCCATGTCCTTGTCGCTTCTTCCCTCCAATGAGCCACCTCCGGTGATCCCGTGACTTTGGAAAAGGTGTTCGAAAGTATCGCCACTTTCTCCCCCTTCGACTGACTTTTCGGTCTACCTATGGCAGCGTTCCCTGATGCTTGTTCGTGGAAGCTTAGCTAATACAACGTCCCGATGGTCAACCAGACATCCTCTTCTCGTAACTTGCTTATACGTACGTATGTGGTGACTATTGTACCGCATAACTTGAACGTAGTTATACCACATTACTCGTACACGTACTACGTGGTTCCGCCGCGTAATTGCTACCAGTACTCATACTCGTATGTACGTGATACTTCAAAGCAATATATATACCGAACGCATAACGCTGACTGATATACTTCTGCTTATTCAGCAGTACTCCATGATACTGGGTATTGACTGACGAACTGCTGTACTGCAGTCGCTAGTGAACATTTATCACGACAATAGGCTCTACTGTTGCCTATTTCTTAACATACCCGTAATATTTACTTCGAAGGTATCAATTTAACAAAGACATCCGGCACACGCAGAGTCGTGGGTGTTCTTCCTATAAAGAGTAAAGAGAGACACGATTGCCGCAGTTGATCGCAAAAAACTGCTCGAAACCAAGAGAATGCATCGCAGATTGGATGGAAATGCGCAAAAAAACATCGCCATTACCAAAGTACGTGAGCGACTGGATTCGAAAACGCAGAACACGAATACAACCATGCAAAATATAAACGCGGAAAATAAAGATACTGCAAACAATGAAGTTTTTGAGTAGTTACCGCTCCAGGGCCAGCAGCAGTTGGAACGGGAGACAGGAAAGAAGGACGCTGAAGAACGCAAAGAGGAGATAAACTGCTGCGCTATTGAGGCCTTATTTCTTCCTATTAATAGCAAATCTAGAGCGATATGAATCCCATGGCTGGCTGCAAACTACGAAACCGAGAGGATACATCGCATACACAGCGCAGATTGAACCGAGATAAAATGAGCGAACAGATTACAATGCATGACAAACGAACGCACTTGGGTTCGAAAAAAAAGCAGAAGAACAAAACAAACCAAACCCGAAAAACGTACAAAATGGAGCTTCCAGGGAAAAGTGTACATAGAACAGCAGCAAAAAACAAAAGCAATGAGAAAGAAGTAAATAAGAAGAGAAAACATACAAAACAAGCGGGGGAAAAGGGAGAGCGTAGTGGAAGGGGTGATGTACATTATTTGGAGAAACCATGGGGTGCCCCATGGTGTAGTCAATGGAAGGGGAGACAGATAAGAAAGAACGCGAAGGAAGGCTACGAGGTGAACCGCTACACGAAAGATGCTCCATATTATAACCAGTGGGTCGTTCTTATGGAGAAACTTTTCCCCGAAATCTCTAAATAATAAATGTTTGCCGCAATTCTTTTATTTCCATATTTTCCATAACAATCTCCAAATATTGGAATGTGCAGCCTTCCAAATATTTTTCCCTCTGTTAAAATTCCAAACTTTCCAAATAAATCCTGTTTTTCCGGCTTTTCCAGTTGTTTTTTTTGGAAAAAAAAAACTTGCTCGATAAGGGCCCATCTTAACGAAGACAGCAAAAATTCAATTTGGAAAAAATATAATTCAAATACGCTTTTCATTGGTCAACACACGCACCAGCATCAAAGATTAGGATCTTGGGGTCTAATCAATTTGAATTGGACGAAAAAACCAAGAAGGTCCCAGGACCTTCTTTTCCAAAGAATTCAAATCAAATTGAGGAGTTGGCCCGACTTGGACCGGCAAGTCCACGGTGGGCAAACGCCCCCGGTACAATCTGGTCGTTTCTTGGTGGCATCGATGACCACGACCGAGGCGACAACACGTGAACCACAACCCGAGGCCACCGGGACAACAGCCGCGCCCACGCCTATAGACCATAGCACAGCGTACCCCGGCGGTGGCGCCTCAAAACCAATCATGGCGGTCGCAATCCCAACTTTTCAACCAGCTCGATGCTCCAACCCGATCAAAAACCGAGCGATCGACCCAAAAACAGCATGATACGCTCAAGACTTCGATAACACCATCGCCGCCCCTGTCTCGCCCGTGGCGTTCCAGGGATCCCTACGCCCACCCAGGAGACCCTGAGAGCGATAGCTTCCTAGCCTGGGCGGTCAAGAGCAAAAGTATGCTGGCGGTGGCGCGCACGCGTCGACGCATGCTTTCCCTCTCGTCTCCTCTCGTCAATTTGTTTAACCTGGGCGCTGTGACGCATGCTGCGTTTTTTCGATTTCATAAATATTTGAACGAGCAATTCACTATTCCCCATAGGACGCAAACCAGTTTTGTTTTGCGAAATCACATTCAAATAGGATTTTATTTTCCAAATTGAATTTTTGCTGTCTTCGTTAAGATGGGCCCTAAGAACGCTGTTTTGTTTGGAAAAAAATATTGGAAATTTTGGGGGGAAATCGCTCGATAAGAAAGGCCTTAAGTAGCACACCTCAGAGGAGAGAGGGAATAAAACCAACACAACTTAAAATTTTAGAAGTTTTGACCATTATTAACCCGCTTGAGAATTCAGAGGGAGAAACCGTGACCAACTCAAACAACACAGCTACTACTACTACTTACGTACAGGTACCCCCACGACCGTATGTATCTCCGGCCAAACCGTTCAGCAGTTTCATAGGTCCCCCGGAACAACTTTTGGCTCACTTCTTCGCTGAGTTGTCCACAGCGACACCAAATTTCCGAGTACAACGGCAATGAGTGGGGAGCTTTCCCCGGAGTGCCTCGGTGGATCGGGGCATTGAAGGGCGTCGACTGCCGCATAACCGTATAGGCTACGGCGCCCGTTGGCTCTTGCTCTCTCGGTGTGGTTCTGGATTATCTCCCCCACCCGACATCGTCCCGAAGATGGTGAATGGTCTGCTCTGCCCGTCCTGGATATATCTCCGCCCGTTGCTCTTTTCCGTTCTCCCGCCGTCCCCGAGAAAAGAGTTGGCGTTTTTCGGATAGTCGGTTTGATGGTCTCCCGTTGTGCCTTTACCCAAAAAGATGTGTCGTCCGGTGCAGAGGGGGGTCGTGGTTTAAGAGAAAAGGTGTGTCACATATACTGACTGTACAACAGTGGTATGCATCTTAAATAAAGCACGAGTTGTGCCCAAGTCGTTTTCACCTCTATTTTAAACCAGTAATGATGAGCTTCAACCGATAGCTCTTAAATGGTGATCCCTTCTATATACCGTACCTTACTAGTACGTACCCTTCCTGGGCACAGCTCAACGTTGGGTCTACCTGGTATGTATGTTGTGCCTCGTGTGAAGCAATGTCTTGGTCCCGGCAACTTCCCCCAAGCTCGGATCTCGTTAGTCACAGAAAGCCTGCTGCCGTAGATTGGCAAGGCGTCTATCCTAATTTAGCGCCGGCAAGAAAGATCATCACCGCCATCTAAAAACACCGTGGATATATTACACGTTGCGGCCCGCGGCCCGCAGTCTATGGGCGAGTATCACGCATCACGCGTAGTATGTTACATATATATATACTTGTTTTTCGGTATAGCCAATCAGCTTCTTGGAAGGACGAGACTTCAAAAATAGAGCCAGTTGTTTTGAGGGTTACAACATTTTCATCGTTCAACGTACCCTATTGGGGCGCCTTCACAAGTTTAACGCTCCAGCGCTCACTCTGCCCTCTTAGCTCACAGTATCTCCCCGATCAGGCTACCCCCCCGGGTCCACACCCTAAGAGAGCTCTTCCGCCACTGGTGTACAGCAGCACCTTCAGTATTCGTCGAGGACCACTTTCTATATATTCTATAGGTTGTCAGGTTTAGCTTACCCGTGTGGACCCGATCAACTCCGGACCTTTCCGTAGAGATCCGGCCTACCAGACCTACCGCGGTATATAGCAATATTTACGCAAGGACTGCCGTACCTATATATATACGCTACTCGTACACCAGGCCTACCAGTGCACGCGAGGAACACGCTCTACTGTGGTGTAGGGTATTTTTCAGTGCGCCAGAGGTGTGAGGGATGGCCAGTGGGTCCGCGAGCCCCGCCGTCGCCGCCGCCCTAGTGGCAGCCACACCGAGACGGCAGCAGCAGAGGAGCGGCGTGACTACGCGTCTAACCCGTCTCGCGGTCGTCCTGTCTCTATCCAGCTATGGGGAAGCAGCAGCAGCAGCAGCAGCAGCAACGGCAACGGCAACAGCAACAGCAGCAACAGCAGCAGCAGCAGCAGCAGCAGCAGCAGCAACACCAACAGCAGTAGCAGCAGCTTCAGCGAGAATATCATCGGCGGCCTTCGTTCCCACCTCATCCTCGCCACGGCGGTCAACTGCTGCCGGAGAAACTGCCGACTTCACACCATGGAGAGCCCGACCCATCCACCACCGATACAACGGCGCTTATAACGGTTTCGGGCCAGCTCGCATGTCGTCGACGGGTTTCGACATAGCGGAAACGGCGGGGGTAGATGGTGACTGCTGCGGCGATGGTCGTGCTGCACTTTCCGGGGCGAGTGGATCGGCGGGGACGGCGCTCACGAGTAGCCTCGGTTTACGGGTTGATAACCCCGAATCAGACGCTTCAGGCGCGGCAACGGCAGAAGAAGGTGTTATTGCTGATCCGGTGGCGGTGGTGGTGGCGGTGGCGGCGGGGGTGGCGAAGCGGGGGAGCGGGGCGCTACCGGGAACCTGGTGGGCCTCTGGTCTCCCGAAGTGGATGAACACCGTGCACCGGCGGATGCTTACAAAGGAGGACTGGCTTCACGTTCACACCGCTTCTAGTCTGGTAAGATGGCCGTCGTATTCTTGGTTGTACAGCGAATTTCCACCGCTAAAAGAAACTACCTAAGTATCGTTTGTGTGCTATTTTCACTACAAGTCGTTGTTTTCACCTATCTATGGACACCCAGGACAGCCGGTGTCCCAACCAGTGTCCGCGCTGCTTATTAATCCTGTGTACTCCAACAGTAGTAGTAGCTGAAAGCGCGAGAGCGTGAGTTAGCAAAAGTCGATGAAAATCGACGAGCGTTGGGAAGGCTGAACCCTCTGCGCGATAAAAATCAAGGCAAGAACCGCAGTGGGAGAGGAGGGAGAGGGGCCTACTTTGTGACCCCGGATCTGAGTCAAGACTAGGGAGGGAGAAAGACAGAAGAAGTGCGAAGATAATAAATGGGATGGAAAAAATAGATAAATAAATAGATAAAAATAGAGAGACACAAGCACTGCTGTGGACACAAGCTACGAGACAGAGAAACTATATACACCGTACGTCGTAGTGAAAATGTAATCAGGATGCAATTGCAACGTGCTGGATACTAAAGGTAGATACGAGAGCTTTCACACACACAAGCTATAGAAAACCAGACAAAGTTGAAGCTGACGCTTGAAGCAGAGGAAGAAAAAGGAATGAAGAAAACATAATGAAGGAAAGGAAGAAAATTGATGCCGTACAAAGTGTGTTGAGACAATCGCTCTGGGTCATTTCCCAAGCCCATTACTAGGCTTTTCTTCTTCTCCCAAAGCGACAGTTTTGAACATTCTAGAGAAACAGTGAAGCATGCTGTTCTACGTACAGCAGCCCCCTTTTTCACTGCACACGCGATTTGTTTTAATGAAGACAACTAGTTGTTGCAGCCGTAGAAATGTTAAAAAGGGCCGCTTGCTCTCTGCTCCACCGCTCCTACGATTACTGTTTGCATAGAAGGGTGTTAGACTGTACGCATAGGTTTCCTTGGTTTCCGTGGTCTTCTGCTTTTGGGAGTTTTATGAGTGATCAACGCTGAAGATCATGCTGCACATTGTCGGATGGCAAAGATAATAATTACTGTTTGCTATTGAATAAAATTATTATAAATACGTCAGCTGTGAGTACAACCGATTGAATAGTGGATACATACTGTTTGTTATTACGATATGCGGCACGATTACTACAACAACCAATACCTTCTGCACAATACGTACTGTGTGATATGACTGGGTGAGACACAGAGTACCCCCTTGCAGGTTTGTCTATTAAGCATCCTTGGTGTTACTCACTTTCCGTAGAGTCAAGCGTAGAAGAGAAGCAGCTTTTATTAATCCCCGAGCCAGATGACATCTGCTCGGGATGGGCTTCAAGTATGGCCCACAGATGCTATAAATACCCCGAATACCGAATACGAATGCCATCCAAGTTATACGAAAAAGGATCAATTACCTATGCAGAGGTAATTACCGGCCTTCCTAGCCCATACCATTACACTAGCCCACCCTGATGAGCCGTATAATATGCAGAAATATGGGAAAAACGGGGAAATCCCAGTTCCCCGAATTAGAACATGAGTCGAAGATGCGGCTCCTCAAAACCCCTCCCACACCTCTAAGTTGCTAGGCTAAGAAGCCGGAAAAAAAAAAAAAAACGCAAAGAAAGGTAATCGAACGTAAACGCAGGTGCTGTGAACGACCATACCATTACAACTGCGTACTACTACTACTACTTACTGCTGTTGTTGTTTCTTCGTCGTTTTGTTTGCGGTTGAAACTATGAATAGACATTTGTCCCGGCTGACCAAAACAAAACGTAAACATAGTATATACCATGGTTGTTTCTGATTGACGGGGTTCTTCAACTGCTGCTGTGGAACTATCCAATAACAACGACAATCACATTTTAACTGTTTTTGAGGTATTATTCGAGCAATAATACCTACTACTTAAATACGCCGTGGTTATAATAAACGGCAATTTGGTCCCCCAAATCTGTTTTCTGGGGGAGGTTATAGGCTCAGGAAATGAGCATCGTAATCTCAGAGAAAAACGGGTGCCACCTCTACATAGGGCAAGCATCTACTACTGCTACTGCTACTGCATTACAGTACAGTAACTGCAATTCACACCCTACTATTACGGTGGACCATACTCACACTCACTCCTAGTAAATAGTAGGACCAAATCGTGTTAGCAAAACAAGGTAAATATGTAGGGTATTGTTTGACCGTAGGTCCTATTTACTATGATGGTCCTCCGCTACTGTATCGTGTGCCTCAGAGGTTGAATGAAGCTGATCAATTCCCAACAACTCGAGTCAATGTTTGGTTACGAAGTTTATTCAATAGTAATTTCTCACGCACCCAACCTTTATGCCGTAGATAAGCAAACTGCTGTAGATCATATTTAAAAAAAAAACATATATGTGGGGGTGTATGCGACGAAAACCTTGTGTCGGCTTTTTCGTTCTGCTGAAAATGCCGTGTCAAAATATTAAGATGAAGTCACACTACTACTGCTGTACTCGTAGCTCAAGTTATTAATTATTAAATTATGTTAAGTTTACCCGCCCCTACTGCTGGCTCCGTCTCGAAAGGAATGCGTGGTCGATGGTCAAAATGACTAAGGCAAGCACAAATGAGTACGCCCCCCCCCCCCCCCCTTCTGGATCCGTGTTTAGGATACTGTAGTTATTATCATGTTTGCCATCCGACAATGTGTAGTGTTGTTCCAAAAACGACTCAGGGAACAAAAGTGAAGAACTCTCCAGATCAAAAGCGTAGCAGTATCATGCGACAAATCAAAACCGATGTGACGCAAATGGAAGGCTACCACATCCAACATCCTTCTATCTCATCCACCAAAAAACGGCCAACCCCCCCCCCCCCCTATAAATATATGATATATTTATAGGTTGGGTTGGCGTCGGTTGGCAACGACGCTGTAAAACACGCCACTCGCTGCGTGAGCTAGACAACCAGGGTGCCGTTTTTTTTTGTTATTTTTTTTGGCGGTCACCAAAGCTGGCGGTCGAGTAGATCATTTGTGCGGGGTGGAGAACCTTTGCTCCGCACAAGGGGAATGGTCGTACCACGTAGTGTTAATATGGTAAGGCGTCCGCGAGGCAGTTACATAGTAAAACCCATTGCTGTCTCCGGAAGTGGCCACACCAGAAATTAAATTAACTCATTGAAGCTGTCGTCCATATGCAAGTCCGCCTCAGAGGCGGTTCTTAGCAGGATGCAGCTCACCCTCCATGCGACTCGCCCAATACCCCACGGCGTTTCGCGCTTGGTGCAAGCAATGTCTGCCTGGTTGGTGAAAACCCAACGCGCTCCGTCCCGGCATTGTAGGGATGCGAGGGTCTATGTTCATATGACTACGGCCGTGCACGACATGAGTACACCCCCCCCCCATGCACTCCCGAACAAGCATTTACCAAAAACCCGCTGTCCATAAATCGTGATAGCATAAATACGATTTACAACGCTGCTTGCTGTGGGTGAGGTCATAATCGTGTCTCTCTTGTATCAAAAGAAATGTATCCACCATAATCTACTATTTAATACATAGCTCAAAGCACATTAACAAATCAGATTTGATTGGTGAATCGTCGGTGAGGAGTCGGTAAAGGCATTCAGAAGGGGGACTGCATTGTTGGTAAAAGTGTGTCAGGTATTCGGGGGCGATTGAAAAAATGTAAGTGGTATGCTTAAAATATATGAGCAATTAAGAGCTGCACAGACACACACTTTCAAATGGCAAATAAATGGACTAAAAATAAGAAGTAAGGTAATCCACACCCCTCTACCCCTAGAGGCCTTGTTTGGGATACTGTACTCCCTTGTTCTTTTTTATCGCGACTATATCGTCATCGCTAAACGCGATTAACAACGCTGTTTTTGGTGAAGTATTTATTGTCGGAAGGCAAAAAATACCACTAATTATAATATCGGGCCGAAACGACACGCACTTGCTGTAACCATACGCAAAGCGTGCCCACACAGCACCAACCACCACCACCACCGCTTTTCTCGCTTCGCGGGAGAATGCCGATATCGCCCGCACCCGCCACCCGCCCGCATCGGCATATTGGTTGGTTGATTTTTGAGCTTTGGTCAAAACGCACATAGACCTTAATGCGTTCGCCCCTTCTACTTTGGACGCCACAGCCTTGACACATTCCTGGCCTCTCAGCCTACCCTCCTCAGCTCTTAATTGCCGAAGGGGAAAGTGGTTTTTCGGGATCGGTCCTGGCATTATTTTTCTTCTTTGTTTCTCCGATTATTTTCATCTGTGATATTTATTCATTAAAAAAAACAGTGCTGCTTTGCGCTTTCAGCATCATGCGCGGCCGATGGTGACTCGTCTTACACGGAACGAGATGGCACCAAATAGTCGAGGCTGTATATATATATGCACCATTGCTCTGAGAGTGGTGGTTGCGAAGGCTAAGAGACGCTGATGAACCGTGTCTGGACCTGTCGCCCGAAACATGACAGCCTCACCAATTTGTTTATTTTTTCAAACTTGAACTTTTGTTTTTTGTTGTCCAGTTTGCCGTGCCGTGCACTATATATAATACCTGGTACACAATACGAAGTACCACACATAGAATCACGAAAAATGCAAAACAAAAATAACACCCGGCAGGCAACGCAGCGCCTTGATGTGTGCCGTGGTGCCGTTCTTTCTCTTTCGAGCATATAGTTTTATTGTCCTGGAGCATGGAGCTCTTGGCATTTGTAAGTCGCTTGTTTCCTCCTCATTGTCTGTGGCATCTGTGACTTTATTTCATCCTATGTTATGTCCTTGATGAGCGATATTAAGGATGTAGTTGTAGCGTGTGTATCAGCGCGTAGCTGATGTGTACGCTGTAGACCCGCTTGCCGATGGCCGGCGAAGACACGACCATAAAATGGAGGTAAGCGCGAGCTCACTGTGAGGTGAGCTTGTACGAGAAGCTTCAAAGAGAAGAGAAGAAAAGAAGATGATGCAGGTGACCCCAGGCCTTAGTTGATTATGTCCAGCAGACAATAGCTCGTGGAGAGCATGTTGTTGAAGAGAGCTGAAGAGGAGTGAGAGCGTGTGCGTGTGATGCACGTGAACTCGTATGCTCAATTCCGAAACGAAAACAGGATACTCGTACGACCCCAAATAAGAAACCAAGTCATCACCCTGCGGTATTGCCCGAAGTTGCCGAACCGGTATTTCAGGGTATTAAATAAAATTATTATAAATACGTCAGCTGTGAGTTCAACCGATTGAATAGTAGATACTCAACTTTGCGAGCTGCGTAGAATTTTTGTTGTATGTGTTACTTGTGGTATTGGTGTAGGTTTCGTGATGTACTACGAGATAATAGGAACCTGGTAGGTACTACTCGATTTTATAATAAGCCGTTCGCGCGTGTTATTTATGTGTTTATTCCTCGTCAAGGATATAGTTCAATGACTCCCCTGGATACCACCCGGGTCAGCAGGACAATGTAATAAGGGAATACCATGATCATTCTGTGCACTGATACTATATAACCCGAATAGAGGAGACAAGTACGGTATTTGGTAAAGTAATCGAGTATTATTGTACTCGACATGAATATGACAGTCCCGTTGATATATCCACCGCGTACGTACGTACGACACTTCTATGATACTCATGATAGAGCTTTGGTTACGATACCTCTGGTGTGTACCTGTGTGTACTTGGCTTACTGTACTGTCTTACGAGTAGCTACGATATGCTATGATACTGCTCTTTGGGTACGATATGAGTCGTACGGTAGATTTGTTATATGCTACCAGAGAGTTCTTGGTATGTATACTACTGTAGTGTATACAGGAACATAAGATCTGCTGGTACATACTGGTACTACTGGTTATCACATGAAAACCGTGATACGGAACACTTACTCCTAAATGGGTAATGTCTACTGATGATGTAGTACGAGCTGTTATACTTTGTAGCAGATAATCCTGTAGTATCCAGCAGCGACTCTATGATACCGAATACGGCTATAACAATAGGTGTCATCTCTAACAAGCGAGCGTAGCGTGCAGAACCACCCGCTACGTGAAGCGCCTTCAATAGAATACTGTCTTGTGGCTACTGCTGTGTAGCAGTGTAGCTATTCTTCAACACCATCACCAACTAGAGTCGACAGGCTGTGAGACCTGCCAGTAGTAACCATCTGAGAACGGTACTTTTTTTTGTGGGTTCTGCCGATGGCTGTACTGAAAGAACCAAGGCGACAATTCACACGCCGGTTGTGTCCAACAATGCCCTGAGTGAAAACGAAAATTCGCGTTCGCGTCGATTTTTATATTTTTCAGTTTTGCTTTAGTTATAGCCTTGAAAGGCTTTTTTTGGTAAGGATTGCAAATGGCCAATTTTCAATATATTTAATTTCGGCTGGCTCAGGAAACCATATTCTAGACCCGATATTGAAAATAAATGTGTTCCCGGAGGATTGTGGTGATTAGCTATACGATCATCATACAAGTTGTATTGTAGTAAAATATCCATTTTTGATGGCGCTGAAAATTTTTCCGTTTTGGGGTTATTTCCTTACTGTCAGTAAGGAAAAAAAACGAAAACGGAAAAAATTTCAGCGCCATCAAAAATGGATATTTTACTACAATACAACGTGGCGCCATCAAAAATGGATATTTTACTACAATACAACGTGTATGATGATCGTATAGCTTGTCACCACAATCCTCCGGGAACACATTTTCAATATCGGGTCTAGAATGTGGTTTCCTGAGCCAGCCGAAAATAAATATATTGAAAATTGACCATTTGAAATCCTTACCAAAAATAGCCTTTTAAGGCTATAACTAAAGCAAAACTGAAAAATGTAAAGATCGACGCGAACGCGAATTTTCATTTTCACTCAGGGCATTGTTGGACACAACCGGCGTGTGAATTGTCGCCTTGGTTCTTTCAGTACAGCCATCGGCAGAACCCCCAAAAAAAAAGTACCGTTCTCAGATGGTTACTACTGTAGTTGTGCGATGAAAACAACGACAAAACAACTGGGAACAAAGGAAAATTCCGAGGAAAGAAGATAGGTGGAAGACACATACCATACTTACATACACGTGGTGACTGGTGTACAACTCGACGAGGTCGATTTACAGCAGTACTACTATGAATATACTGTAGAGTTAGAACTAACCATTATTCTCTATTTCCAACTGATGGCCGGAAAAGGTTCCACACTGCACTTCGGATAGATCAATCTACAGATACATCATCTACAGATAGATCAGACAAATCAGATAGATCAGATAGATCGTCTAGTTCCTCACCTGCGGTTGTGAGAGTGTTGCGCAGTATCAGGAACTGTATATTAATAGTGCATGCCCTACCCGGAACTTGTGCTATTAATATAGATCGTGCAGATAGATCATGCAGATTACGGTAAAAAGGGTCCCACCCGGCAAGATGATGAGCTATATATAGATTATACAATGAGAGCAATGCCGCCTTTTAGGGGTGGTGGCTTATTTTCAGAGCCCCTCCCCATGAGGAGGAGGAGGAGGAGGAGGAGGAGGAGGAGGAGCTCGATATAATATCACCCGAAACATGAACTTCGCAGAACGTTTGGTTCGCGCAAACCCGACCGAGACTGCTCCTTTTTCTATGCGCTACTCTTAGTAGTCATGAAAACGAAGCGTACTTTACAAAAACAAGTTATACTTCCCGGTGGTTGCTCACATGGCATGCCAAGAGCTAAACCGGTCGGGAAAAAAAAACTACCTCAGAAGGCAAAACAAAACTAACTGCAACCCCTGACGCGTGTTACAATAATAGAGGTATACCTTTTTTTGGCTGAAAACGTTTCTGAAAGAAGGGGCGCGCTCCTTAACCCTTATAAGACTGGAGTCCCGTTTTGGGGACAAATCACTTAGAATTAGAGTGGTTTGTCCCCAAAACGGGACTGCAGTTCTAAAAGGGTTAACAAAAAACTCGTCGGGATCCCATTTTTGTATGCGGCAACAGGCCATGGGTTCGTTCATCGGGTGTATATATATACGAGTAGGGGCCCATTGTGGTTTCCTGCAAATCATTGTTTGTGTGAGGTTTTTTATAGAGCTCCTCAGGTGACCACCCTAAAAATACAAAAAACAAAACACTGTACGCCTCTGCCCTTAAGGTAGCATGCGTCAACCCTTACCCTGGGATGAGTCAAGATCGGGAACAAATATGGATATCTACCTTGAACGATCTAGAGGAGAGATCGTAAAGTGTTATTGAGAACCGAGTGTTACCTCTGTTAAAACGTGTGAATTGTTCGGCTCAATGGATATGACGCTGCGTCGGGCGATGTGGCATTCATACTGGTGTGGTATAAAGTGTGACGACGGGGGAAGGGCACATTCCGCGGGTGGGAGCTTCGGAATACCCACTAATATAGTGCATAAATGATTAGAACCACACCCGTAGGAAAGGGTGTCTACAAGTGTATGAGCATGTACATAATAAAAGGCGTCTGCTGGCAGTCCCCGCGTTTCAGAGGAGGTATCCTCTTGCAACACAATGGTTGATCAAGGCTGTACCACAAGCGGGGAACATTAGTTTCAGCTGTCATTCTCATAAAACACTACACTCGACCGGGAGCTGGGTCTGCTTGATCGACATTTTACCCCAGTGCAGGATATAGGTGAAGCACCTTTACATGTAATGTCCGTCGAGGACACAGACGCGAATCTCACTTCGATAAAGAAACGCTTTGCGCACATGTGTCTCAGTAAAAATGCATCCCTGGGTTCTCAAGAATCAGAGCGAAGCTTTTGGGTGTGGCCACATTCGAGCGTATATACGAAAAATCCATCAAACTGATACGTCCAGACGACCCCGCCGTTCCGCGCGCGGGCGAGGGGGGGGGGAAGGGTGCTCATTTTGTTGCTTGCCTTAGTCATTTGATAGTTTGACCATTGGCCACGCATCCCTCTCGAGATGGGAGGGGGGGAGGGGGGGGGGTACTTCATTTTCATGCATGGCCGTAGTCGTATGACCATAGACCCTCGCATCCCTACAATGCCGGGGCGGAGCATGTCGGGGTTTCACCGACCAGGCAGACATTGCTAGCACCAAGCGCGAAGCGCCGTGAGATGTTGGGCAAGTCGCATGAAGGGTGAGCTGCATCCTGCTAAGAACCGCCTCTGAGGCGGACTTGCATATGGACGACAGCCTCCAATGACTTGATTTAATTTATGGTGTGGTCACTTCCAGGTACAGCAATGGGTATTACTCTGCGTCTGCCTCGTGAATGTCTTACCATATACACACTACGTGATACAATCATTCCCCTTGTGCGGAGTTGACGTTCTCAATCCCGCACAAATGATCTAACAAGACCGCCAGCTTTGGTGACCGCCAAAACAAACAAGAAAAACAAACGGCACCCTGTTTGTCTAGCTCGGGGGGGGGGGGTAAGAGTCTACCCTGTGCTGAGTAATTGAACGATCTCGTTTGCCCCGGTGGCCTGTAAATAGTAGGTATTACCTTTATTATAACACACCTTCAGGTATTATCTTCACGCAGTCTCCTGTTGGTACTATGTTAGTGTTGCTCGATTGCCCAATCAATGGTCAAGTATTGACTGGCGCGGTCGGACGCGTGCTACGATAGAGAGGTATACCTTTTTTTGGCTGACACTTGTTTCTGAACGACCGGGGGTCTGGCTCGTTTGCCCAAACATCGTCGGAATTTCCTTTCTTGTGTTGCAGCATTTTTTCGTTGTAAGCTCAGGTCATTGGTGTGTTCATTGGGTATACGAGTAGCACTTTTCGTTTCCTCCAAAATGTATGCAGCTCCTGGAGTGAGGAGCCTCTACCTTAAGGTAGCATGCATGCGTCGTTCGGCTCGCACACGACGTGGCTGCGACGAAGGCGTGCCTCAATAGGGGCATATGGCAACATCTTGTCCTGTAAGGTAAATATGCTTTTGACTAGCTATTACATACTAGTCACAATATGCTCCTCGACCGAGGGAACAAGCCAACACCGTTGGAATGTACTACTAGTGTATTCTCATTACATCTACATGTTGCCCTTTTAGATTTGCTTGGTGGAACGTCGGTGAGGAGGCGGTATAGGCATTCATAAAGGGGGGACTGCATTGTTGGTGTAAGTTTGTCAAGTATTAAGGGATGATTGATACCGGTAAGTTATATGTGAAATGCATTTATTTAAATAAGACATGCACATTGTCAGATGGCAAATGGAATATTATTTATTGATTGCTATACTTTGTTGTGTTCACAGCATTTTTTCGTGGTATACGTATTATATGTATACCCACACCCTGGACAATAGACAGTAGTCTAATTGTCTACTACTAGTTTCCTATTATAATGGACTGTCTATTGTGGTCATTACGTAAAACGCATCGAGCCCTATCGTACCACGGTTTCTATTGATAGACACCCACTACGCCTTATTGTCCATTCAACTATTTTTATTGTATTTTTTGTTCATCCCCTTTTATTATATTCACCCTTCTGCTCTCTCTCCTCCCTAGTCGTAACTCAGACCCGGGGTCCTCCCCCACTACGGCCCGTGCCTTGCATTCTTATCACAAGAAGACTTCCGCCCTTCCTTCCCGCGCCGACTCACGTCGTCGAAGTGTCTACACACGCTAGCTACTACAGTAGTAGGCGCTCTCAGCAGTTGATTCCTTTTTATTTACTACTACGGGGGACCATAGTAAATAGGACCAAATTTTGTTAGTAAAAATAGGTAAAAATATATACTTTAGTGTACACCGTAGGTTCTATTTAATATGGTCCACCGTAATAGTTTGTTTTGCAAATAAGCTCAAAAGTCGTGAGGTTCGAACCCCGTAAACCAACTATCAGAAGCATTTCAAGGGTACCACTACTGTAGACCTTTGGGGCGATCGATGCCTATCAATATATACAATATACACCCACGTACAAAACAAAATGATTTTTAAAAGATACCTACGAAGCGCCATTGCTGAACCCATAGTCTATTGGAATTTACTTTCCCGTTCTATGGTAACGATAATAGCCTATTGCAGAATATTGTCGGTACCATGTGCCCCGGCAATTCCGTTTGGTCGGCATCCTTCTACATAACTTGTGCCGGAAATTCTATCCAATTGACATCCTCCTGGAACGATTGTGCTGGAAAATTCCATTTAACCGGCACCCTTCCAAACCAACTGTTAAAACAGCAATCGAAATCTATTTGGCTGGGCCATTCCAATTTATAGGTATCACTCGAAATCGTTTGGCTGGACAATTCCGATCGAAAGATCGACAACTCCGATTAAAAGGTCTGAATCGAAATCATATGGTTGGAAAATTCCAACTCATATTAACAGGCATGCACTCGAAATAATTTACTTGAGGAGCTTTAAACCTCACCCATCATATACCCTATTTTTGGAGGCAGTTAGTTAAAGATGCCACCCGATGAAGAGCACCATGGCATGGCCTAAGTAAGTAAGTAGGTAAGTATGAATGGATGAACGATATTGCAACACATAAAAAGGTCGATGCCGGTCGCCCCGGTTGGGCTAGCAGGTAACCACGAAGCCTGTTAGCGTCGAGATCGCGAGTTCGGGCCCCGCCGAGTGTATGCTCGTAGGGACTTTTTCTTTTCAAAAATTATCTTGAATAGCGGAAAGCGCGAGAGCGTGAGTTAGCAAAATTCGATGAAGATCGACGAGCGTCGGGAAGGCTGAACCCTCTGCGCGATAAAAATCAAGGCAAGAACCGTAGTAGTGGGGGAGGGAGGGAGAGGAGCCTACTTTGTGACCCCGAATCTGGGTTACGACTATTAATAGGGAGGGAGGAAGACGGAAGTGCGAAGATAATCAATGGGATGGGGAAAAAAAAAATATATATATATATACTAAGTATATATATATAGGGTGAACGTCGGACGATTTGGGGCTAATGAGCCTGATCATTCCAGAAGCCATGTCAGCCAAAACAACGTGCTGCCTCTGCCGTCGCACGTGTTCGAAGTGGAGAGAGTGGGGGTAGCCCCCCGCCAATAGCGCCAGTCCAACACTGTACTTAGGCCGGCTCCGGCATTGTCAGTTATTTTTGTATCTCCCTATGATAGGCGGTTCGCGACCCTGCAGCAGTAGCGGTGCACGCGACGTGTGCTACATGTGCTACTCGTAAGAATTTGGGAGTTAATAATTTCAGGCTCTCTGAGATTTTGTTTTTGTTTTAAAATGAAATATTTTTTTACAGCAACTCTTCCTGTAATCATTTGTACTCAGCGAGGAACGCCATTCTCAATCCTTCACAATGTGGCATTTAAGAGTCCATCCATGCTCAACGTTGACATTGCAATAAAAAGCCGCGAGCCTTCTTGGCCGAAAAAGGCGATTGTAATTTGCTGCCGCGAACCGTTGTAGTAGATGTAGCAGGCATCCAGTTACTTCATTTTTCAAGCATACAAGACGTCCAATCGATCGGGCAAACCTAACACTGTAGTGATATACCTACTGTGTACACTGCTTGTGGTTTCCCGCATGTTGTTGCTCCAAATCGTCAAGCAATGAATGCCATGAGGGAACCAGGGCACAATCTACGTTGTGCGCGCGGGACAGACTTTGACAAAAAAAAAAAATACCATACCTTTCCCTGGACGTATAATTTTGCCCGTTCCTATCTCTCTCTCGCGCACAGCTCTACCAAGTCGTCGGTTCCCTGTGGCTGCTGGATGTTGTGGGCACGGAGCTCTTCTCAGGGATCCCGCAGCTGGAGACGGATACGCCGGTTCCGCTTTTCGCTCTGGGCGTCGGGCTGATCAGCGTCCTATCTTCGATACCAATGGCCAGCACGCGCAGCTGGGTTCTAAACGGTGTCTGCGCATCCGTAATACAGCTCTGGTTCGCCTGGTACGTTTCGGGGGCTTACCCGGCTTGCCTCGCCCCCGCCGACCCGTGGCTGGCGGTGGCGAGCTTCGCGATCCTCGTGATCGCGTACGTCGAGGCCGAACAGGGCATCGCGAAGGAAAACAGGGCGAGAGAACTCGAGCGGGAGTCGGGGGGCGTGATGAAGAAGGCTTCCGGGCACATCGTCATTCGCAAGGAGGACTACAGGATTGGGGACGCCATCAAGCGCGCGGGCTCGCTGGCGAACCTGGTCCCCACTCTCCCGCATCTGTATGCCACATTGACCGCCAGCAGCTGGGTGGAACGCCTCGGGGAGGCGTACCCGGCGGGCCCCGCGCTGCTCTTCCACGCGTACTTCGCGCTGGGCACTTCGGGGTCGATCACGTTGCTGGCCGCGACGCTCTACAGCCGACGTCTGATCGACGCCAAAGCGTTCGGCGCGATTCAGCTTATTTCGCTGACCCCCCTCGTGACAAGCTGGATCGACGTCACCGTAATGGGCTCCGCCGCCACCATCAACCCTTTAGAGGTCTACCTGGGCTTTCTCCACTGACCGTGCGCGCACGTGGCTAGTGACACTGGCCGAGGCCACCGTAGGGCGGGGGTACTCGATTTCCATGCATGGCCATAGTCGTATGACCATAGACCGTCGCGTCCCTACAATGCCGGGACGGAGCACGTCGGGTTTTCACAGACAAGGAAAGATTGTTAGCACCAAGCTCGGAGCGCAGTGAGGTGTTCGGCGAGTCGCATGAATGAAGGGTAACCTGCATCCTATTAAGAACCGCTTGTGGTGCGGACTTGCATATGGACGACAGCTTCAATGAGTTAATTTAATTTATGGTGTGGCTACTTCCAGAGACAGCAATGGGAGTACTACTATGTAACTGCCCCGTGGGTGCCTTACCATATACACACTGCTTGATGCAACCTTCCCCTTGCGCGGAGATAAGTTCCCTGCTCCACACAAACGATCTATCTCGACCGCCAGCTGTGATCGACCGCCAAAATGAAACGGTACCGCTGTGGTGGTCTAGCTCATGTGGTGAGGGGCATGTTTTGCAGTAGTGTCGCTGCCAACTGACGCCAACCCAAGTCACGTGTAGGTCCCCTGCCTGTTTTCAGCCGCTCAGAGTCACTCAGCGAAGTGACTACACCCACCCTTATTCGTTGCAGTCTTAATACTTTACTATTTTTTTTGGTTTTTTTTCCTTCGGGAATATGCGCCGCCATGGGAATTGCTTGTGACGCTTGCGCCAAAACAGTATGTTTTCTTTTTTTTTCAAGTCCAGAATCGAGAGTGAGGTACAGACAGAGCACTGAAAAAAACGGGTTTCGCCCCCCGACAAGTAATACAGTATTGAAAGAAGAACTGGGAATGTACCCACTCAAGACAAATAGAGACGTGCGTAAGTTGAAATGGCAATATAAAGTAAAGAACATGCCAAGTAAGAGGTTGCCAGCCATAGCTGATAAAGCTGTATGGGAGAAAGTAACCAAAGGGCGAGCTGGAATAAGGTGGGATAGCGTAGTCGAGAAAGTATGGAAGGATATAGGAAACCAAAAAGAGATGCTGGCCATAGAGAAATTCAGCGGATACAAGACAGAAGTAAAAAAAAGGATAGAAAGAAGGGAAAGGCCAGCGCTAAGAAAGAAGGTGGAAGGGGAAGAACACTTAGAGATATACGGGGGGTTGAGAGAAGGAATAGGAATGAAAAGGTATCTGCATGGCCCCATGGACTTCGCGAAAAAGTTGAAACTGTGATTTCGTGTAGGGGACCTGGATCTGCCAGAAAGAAGAAGGAGGTATACCAGTAGCCGGGAGGAGGAGGAGGAAGTAGATGCACAGATGTGCCCATGTGGCAAAGCCATAGAGAGTAGAATTCACATAGTGGGAGAATGTGAAAGGTACAAGGAGGAAAGGGATGTGCTTGAGGAGGAGATGAGGAAAATAGACGAGTGTGACATAGAGCAGTTTGGTACACTAAATAGTAGCGAGAAAACGATCGCTATCTTGGGAGATAGATGGTGGCCACAGGCGGCGAAGCAGGAAGGGGATAAGATTAGCAAGACGTTTCTTCGTAATATATGGAAACAACGTAGTGAGCGCCCAAGTGTTGGAGGTGTCTCTATTAGGAGTAGGAACGATGCTCCGTCGACGCATGCTATGATAAAGGTACACCATGTTTTTTCTGAGCTCCTCACTTAAGGCGCGTCATACATCACCGAAAACAATATTCTGGAGTAAAATAAAAGTGCTGCCGGATGCGATATCCCATGACCGAAGTATAGTCTAAAACACTATTCGTCACAAAAATGAAAGTCCGATGACTTTGGGTTAAGGAGCCCGATCGTTCAGAAAACGATTCAGACAAAAAGTGCTAGCTCTACCGTAGCACGTGTCCGTCCCGAAAGGGATGCGTGGTAAATGGTCAAATGACTAAGGCAAGCAACAAATGAGTATACGCCCCCCCTGGTGTACCGGTGAGTAATCCCACGGAAAAGGTATTTGCAAAAACAATTTCGCTCGCTATCTTGGGATCGGTTGTTGCGTACTACGATAGAGGTACAGTATACAGTACGGTATACCGTTTTTTTTCGCCTGAAACATTGTCGGAAAGACGGGAGCTGTTTACCCTAAACATTGTCAGGGTTTCTTTCTTGCCTTGCGGTATATTTTTTCATGTTTAGTCTTAAGGGGATACCACGGGATTAATCATCGGGTTGCCCTTTTTAGTTTCGGCTCAAACGGAGCCCAAACACCGCCGGAACTTAACTCTTGTGTTTGCGGCATTTTTCATTGTTGTTTTTGTACTTCATATCGTGTACACGTGGCACCTTTATATCCCTCCAGCATCTGGTTTGGATGGAGTAGGTAGAGCTCCTCAAGTAAGTGACCACCGTCAGCAACAAACATGGTGCACCTCTACCGTAATATATCGAGGGTGGGACATGCCGCTCTGTTTTTTTTCTCTTCTTTAGGGGGACTTCTTTCATTTTTATGCCCGAAATCTTGAAAAGGGCATGTTTTTGATCGCCCCCGCCCAGGACGCTCACCCAGTCTTCCAAGGGTGCATACTGCTGTAGTCAGTTTCGCGGGTAAGATGTTGGGGTTGAAGGGGGCGTCGATGTGAAGCACCGGTTGTTCGCCCCTGTTCAGAGTTTACCGCTCTACGATGTGCCATATATAACTCATGTTTCAACCACCACCCTTGCTGCGCGTATTTGTCCGAGAAAGCGAGGTCGGCGTACTGCATGCAGGCTTGAACGCGCGAGAGAGGCCTACAGTTGGTGTTGTCACTCCATACCCGAAGATTCTGCACGGTGCTAGATTTCGCGTGGCCGAAACCTGACGATACGCTTTTTTTTGTCGAGTACATAAGTGTCGCGGGTCTTTTTCCCCGAGACCCGTGCTACGATAGGGGGGTACAGTACCGTTTTTTCGGACCTAAACTATTTTCCTGAATGGTGGGGCTCCTTTTTTAAACCCAAAATCGTCTCGGAACGCCATCCAGTTTTTGTTTTGCGGCACTTGTTTTTTTAGCGTGTACCTACTCTGGCCCCCTAGGATTGTTGATCGGGTTGCCCTTGTTGTATTTTTGTTACAACTTTGTTTTGAAAATCAGTTTTCGGGTGAGGTACAGAGCTCATACACTATAATCAAGTAAAAACATTATCTCAGAAAAAAAAAGGGTGCACATCTACCCTAGCAGGTGTCCCCATGGGATCTTCCATGGGCTCCCACGTGGGAACCCGCGGGAGCCCATGGTCGGCCATAAAAATTGCAATGGGCACCCGTGGGTCCCCGCAGGATACCACGGGACGCCACGGGATCCCGCGCCGGACCCCGCGGTGCCTCCCGTGGAAATTCCCGCGGGAATTCCCGGCACGGGGCTTCCCGCTTGAAATCCGGCGGGCGTTTCGTCGGGAGCACACCCATGGGATACCACGCCTGCCATTGCGTAGGCTCTCATTCGATACAGTTCACTTGATAATTAGTAATACCAGGTACATATCTATAGATGCCATAGCCGAACCATACATACCGCGAACGCTGGAGTCATCGATGGGTGCCCACCCGCGGTCTCCCATGGGATTCCATGGAGTCCCCACGTTAACTTCGTATTGGGTCCCGTGAGCTCCTGCGGGCTCCCAGATGGGCTCCCACACTGGCCTACGGCGTGGGCTGCTAGGGTCGAGGCTCCCACGATCTCCCACATGGGCTCCCGCGTGGGCATCCGCGAAGCCCCGCGCGGTCTCCCGTGGGCTCTCATGAGGTCTCTCGTGGGCTCCCACGCAGTCTACATGCGGCTTCCCACGGGGGTTAGATAGGACCCCGCAGGCCCCCACGCGGGATCCCACGAACGGGTTTGGCTCTTAGGGTTAGGATAAGTAACACCTCCCGCGCAGTCTCTCACGGGTCTTCACAACCTAAACCCACGGGCTGGGATTAGTTACACGCACGCGCGCTCAGTCGCGAACGTTCGCGGAATACCTCGACATGCTCCCACTCTCCCACGCGACAGTCCGACCCGTGCGTCGCACCCACAGCTTGTGCACAGATTCAAGGTTTCTACGCTTGCGCGTATCCCGTGGGAGTCTGTAGAAGTCCATGGGAGCCCGTGGGGGGGCATGAGGGTCCGTGTGGAAGCCCGCGTGGGAGCCCGCGTGACACGTCGTGATAGCCCGTGGGAGCTCGCGTGGGGGCCCGTGCGGGGCCGTGGGGGGCCGTGGGGGGCCGTGGGAGCCCTTGAGGGCCCGCTTGGGAGCTCGCTTGGGAGCCCGCTAAGAGAGCCCACGGGAGACCACGGACTATGGGTGCCCGCGTGATGTGACCGTGTGGGCGCTTAAAGGCGTTCGCGTGGGCACCCACTGCACAATAGTAGAGCCGTGGGCAATATGTCCTACATACACCGATTGTAAATGTCTTCCAGGTGCTTTGTATGGTAAAAGGTCGTAATTCGATATATTCAAAGTCTGCCACGTGGGTTCCCATGTACGTTCCCATGGAAAACTGCACGGTTATTCATATGGGATTCCCGCGGGATCCCGCGGGAGCGCAGGGGTCTCCCATGGACGCCCGCCCAAACGCACAGTAATGTGAGACATTACCTGTCGGAGATGGGTGTGCACAACGACAAAAATCAAAACATTAACGTCGCTTCTTCGATTATTGTGAACAAAAAAGACAGCAGGCGACCAAGCGGATGCAAGAGAGCATGCATACCTTGTATATCACAAAGTACCGCGGGTGCTGTCGACGTGGCGATAATGTAGCCGGCAACGGTGGACACGATGCAAGACGAACGTGTGTCGTAGCGACAGTCGGAGCACTTGGTAGGAGCATGCCCAAAATTGGCCTGACGGTCAAGGCTGATGGTAAAAATAAAAAATAAAACTAGCAATAGTCGACCTAGCCATCAGTTGAGACCGGGCCTGCAAGCCGTTGGAGAGCAGCAGGATGTGCTTCGAAACATTGCGATAGGTGCCGCACGATGTACCGCGACAGGCTTACACGGTGTCGCTCCGTAGGCTACTGTTTATATACACCGATAAACCACAGTTCGAGCTACAATTTTCAGGGATGCAATCATACCCACCCCGTTAATGGGTTGCCAGGAAAGCTAGTCAGGAATTATCTGCAGAAAACCCTTTTTGGGACCTTAAGGGGGGGGACATTCCGTGCGAAAATGACGAGTTACGCACCAGCCAATGAATGCAAACGAAGCATCCCGAGTTGTTGAGAGGCAAGGGAGGGTATCCGAATTAGAACAATGTACGGGAACATTCGACACGTTCGCAGCACGATACTACTGTAGTAATAGTACTGAGTTGTTGTTTTTCGTTCCTCCTAGATGACTGGTGAGACCGTATTTGAAACAGTTTGAGGTCGACAGCTGTTGAATACACTCGGAATGCAGCTGTGAGCACCGGGCATCCATGTGCGGCGGAACACGTATATTATCCATCAGGACGGCTTGTTTATCCCGGGGGTGTTAATTTACTAGGCGTAACTGCCGACGACCAACCCGTTCGACGTCCCAGGTGGGCTCGTTCAATCCGATCTGACTCAACACCAAACTGTCCTTCGAAATAAAGCCATAATGAGTGTTGTTTTTCTCGCCCAGCTGCGTACTAAGACATGCCACGCCCCAGAGCCGACCAGAGCCTCGATCAACGTCCTGGTTTCCGATCAGAAGGGTTCCTGTAAGAATCTCTCGTAGGCATCAATTTCAAGGATAATCAAGGTCTCGTCTCGCACTCCTCGGAACCTAACACAACTGCTAAAACAGATAAAGAAACAAGTGGTCTAAGGTGACAACGGGATCAGGTCAGAGTACGAGAAGAGTCGTTTGAAAAAAACGAGAAAAAAAAACTCGAAAACACTGCAGCACCACCCGTACGGTACCCCCGTAATCCCGTTTAGCCCTTCTACTAAAACAAGCATGTTTTTAAACCAATAAGGTGTGTACTCCGTACAAAGCATGTGTCCACGTCAAAGATAGATGTGTGTGTGTGTGAGATCCTAGATTTTACCCCCAAGTAGCACTATATGTATATGTGCGTCGCATCCTGAGCACTCTCCCCCGGCTTCGTAGCCTCGTCGCTTCGAGCTGTGGGAGAGATTGCTATGGTATCGCATCTTCGACGCATGTTATATTCAAGAGTTCGTGGGGCCGATGTTTTCCCCAAACAATATCTCAAACGTATGCACACGTTTATATACACGGCAGGTCAGGGTGGGCTACTGTTGAGGGATTCCCTGGAAAAGGCCGGTAAACATTCACGAGTAGCCTACGAAAATGGGTGGATAGTGTATGTAGCATTTGGGGAGCCCTTTCTTCGATAGAAACACAGGGGAGTGGCGAGAGAAGCATCGAACCACCCCTCCCGGTTTTGTTGTTCGTGCGACCTGGATGGGACAATGAGACAATAACAAGAGGTTGCCACCTGACAATCAATGTGCACCACGAGAGCTTCAACATCGACCACCTGGAAGCATGCCCAGAGAGAAGAAAAAACACAAGGGAACCCAGAAAAAACGAGCGTTTGCTCAATGGGCGTACCTGTCAGGGGGTTTGGGGGGGCGGGGGGGGGTAGGCGGGGGGTACTTATTTGATGCTCGCCTTAATCATTTGGCCATTGACCGCGCATCCCTTTCGAGACGGAGCACCGTTGCTACTGCTGCTCCTAATAGAGACACCTCCAACAGTTGGGCGATCATTATTTTTTTCCATATATAACGTAAAAGCAATGTTCTACGCAATCTTATCCCATTGCTGTTTCGTCTCCTGTGGCCACCATGTATCTCCTATTAATAGGATGACGATCGTCTTTTCTCGCTCCCATATATTAATAGTGTACGAAACTTCTCCAGGTCGCATTCGTCTACTTTCCTCATTTCTTCCTCTAGCACATCCCGCCGTTCCTCCTTGTACGTTTCGCATTATCCCACTATGTGATCTCCACTCTCTATTGATTGCCACACGGGCACATCTGTGTGTCTACCCGCTAGTGGTACAGCTCTTTCTTCTGGGGCTTTTCTGGCCCAGAACACGTTGCTGCGGTTGTAGGGGTATCACCTAAACTTTTGGTGTAATGTATTTCCTTAATGGGCTATATACCTTTCAGTATCCAAAAACAAAACATTGTCTTTGAAAAACATTCTGAGCTAAAGTCCGCGCTTCACGACAACTCGTCGGGATGTGGAGTCTAACGGATGTACAGTACCAGGCACCTGTTAAAAACGCCTCTGATCCAAAGGCACAGTGGCTTGGGTAGCTCTTCAGTTAAGGAGCTCGGTCTAAATAAAAAACGATTAAACAATATAATGAAAATGAATAAAAGTTCAAATAATCATATTATTTTTATATTTCAGCTAACAATCCCAACCCCTAACAACATAGCACGGCTCCCAAATGGGCGTGTACGATGTGTATGGTGTCCATGATGTACATGATGTCTGTTACGATGTTTATGATGTAAAAGATGAATACGATGTTTACTATGTTTATGGTCGTTATGATCTTCATGATATGTATGATGCTTATGATTTTCAATATGTATATTTACGATGTATATTTATGATGTTTACTATATTTATGATGTTTATGATGTTTACGATGTTTACGATGTTAAGGATATTTTTTTACGGTATATACGACGTTTACGCTGTTTACAAGGTTTACGGGGTTTACGATGCTTATGGCGTTTATGATGTTTATGAATAAATTTACGATGTTTACGATATTTATAACGTTGTTTACGATGTGTATCGTGTTAATGGTGTAATGAAATAAGTTTAATATTTTTGCAATGTTTACGATGATAATGTTTACCAGGTACGATGTTTATTATGTTGATGCTTTTTTCAATGTTTGTGATGTTCATGATGTTCATGATGTTAAAAATGTTTATGATGTTATGATGTTTAGGATATGTATGATGTTTATGATGTTTATGATGGTTATGATGGTTATGATGTTTACGATGTTTTACGATATTTATGATATGTATTATGTGCATGTTGATTACGACGTTTGTGATATTTGTTATGATGCTTATGATGTGAATTAATGACCTGCATTTATGATGTTTAAGATGTTAAGGATGGTTACGATGTTTACGATGTTTGCGGTGTTCATTATGTCCATGATGTTTACGGTGTTTACGGTGTTCACGACGTGTATGAGTCTACGATGTTTACAATGTTTATTATGTTTATGGTGTCCACGATTTTCAGATGTCTACGATGTTTGGGATGTGCAATTGTTTTTTTTTACGTGTACGATGTTAAGGATGTCTACTATGTTTACGATTTTTACAATGTTTAGGAAATTCACGACGTTTACGAGGTTTACGAGGTTCACGAGTTATACGGCGTTTAATATGTGTATGGCGATTTTTACAATGTGCAGGACGATGCTTGCGATGTCTATACGATGTATACGATGTCTACGACATTTACGACGTGTATAATGTTTATGATGTTTATGACGTTTACGATGTTTACGTTTTTATGTTGATGATGTTTACGATGTATGCGATGTTTACGGTGTTTATTTCATGATATTTATTATGTTTATGATGTTCATGGTGTTTATGTTTGAAGTGTGTGATGCTTATGATGTTTACGATGCTTCTAATGTTCATGATGTTTACGATGTATACGATGTGTATGGTGTTTGTGATGTTTAGCCTGTTTACGGTGTTTACCATGTTTAAGATGTTTAGGATGCTTATCATGTTTACGATGTGTACGATATTCATGATTTTTATGGTGTGTATGATGGTTCTGATTTTTATGATGTTTATGATGTTAATGATGTTCGCGATGGTTTTGATGTTTACAAGGTTTAATATGTACGAGGTTTACGATGTTTACGATGTTTACGATGATGTTTACAATGTTATGGTGTTTATGATGTTCACGATGTTAATAATGTGTATGATATTGATGATACCTGCGATCTTTATGATATTTATGATGTGTATGACGTTTATGATTTTTATTATATGTATTTACGATGTTGACTTTTATGTTTAGTATGTTTATGATGTCTACGATGTTTACGATGTTCATGGTGTTTATGTTGTTTTCGATGTGTTTACGATGCTTATTATGTTTATGATGCAACGATGTTTATGTTTTTATATGTTGCCGATGATGATTTACGATGTTTACGATGTTTCTAACGTGTAGGATATTTGCGATGTTGAGGATGTTTCTAATGTTTAGGATATTTACGGTGTTTAGGATGTTCGCGATGTTTACGGTGTTCCATGGTGTTTACGGTGTTTACGATGTTTACCATATTTACGGTGTTTAAGATGTTTACGACGTGGGATGTATACTATGTTTAGGATGATTACGATGTTTAGGAGGTTATTGATATTTATCATTTCTAGGGTTTATGACATTTATTTGTCGTGTTTGTGGCATTTACACTGTTTACGATGTTTACGGTGTTTATAATGTTTACGATGTTTACCATGTTTATGATGTCTATGATGTCTATGATGTTTATGATGTTCACGATGTTTGTAATGTGTATGATGTGTAGGGTTTTGTGATTGTTTTGGTGTTTATGGTATTTAGTATGTTTGTGATGTTTGTGATGTTTACGATGTTTATGATGTTTATACTGTTTGCGACGTTTGTGATGGGTATGATGTTTACCATGTTTTTATGATGTTTACGATACTTATGATGTTTATGATGTTTGTGATGTGCATGATGACTACGACGTTTATGGCGTTTTTGTGATATTAACTCTGTATATTCAGGATCTGCATTGATGATGTTTATGATGTTAAGGACGGTTATGGATGTTCATGATGTTCACGATGTTACGGATGTTTACGAGATTCACGATGTTTACGAGATTTACGATGTTTACGATGTTCACGATGTTTATGACGTGAATTATAGTTACGATGATTTTTACGATGTTCAGGATGATGTTTATGATGTCCTTTATGGTTATTTACGATGTTTATTTATGATGTGCATGATGTTTACGTTGTTCATGATGCTTCTGACGTTTGTGATGTTCACGATGTTTACGATTTTTTATGTTTAGGATGTTTACGGTGTTTACGGTGTTTACGATGTTTTTCTGATGTTTACGATGTTGATGACTTTATTGTGCGTATCATGTTTTTTTTTCTTATGGTGTTTATGATGTTAACGATATTAAGGATGGTTATGATGTCTCCGAGGTTTACGACATTTACGATGTTTACGATGTTTACGATGTTTATGGCATTCACGATGTTTACGGTGAAGTTTATGAATTGTATTATGTGTATGATGTTTACGGGGCTCATGATGTTTTCGATGTTTATAATGTGTTTGAAGTTTATGGTGTTTACGATATTCATGACCTTGATGATGTGCACATTGTTCACGATGTTCATGATGTTTAATTGCGATGTTTATTTTTCATGTCAATAATGTTTATGATGTCTACAATGTGTATGATGTTCATGATGTTTATGGTTTTTATTATGTGTTTACGATGTTTAGGATGTATATAATTTTTAGGATATTTACAATGTTTGTGGTGTTAACGATCTTAAGGAGGTTCTTGACATTCATGATGCTTAGGGTTGTCATGTTTGTCATGTTTGTGATTTACGATGTTTACGATGTTTATTATGTTTATACCTGGTAGTGTTCATGATGTTTACGGTAATTACGATGTCTACGATGGTTATATTGTTTATAATGTTTGTGATGTTTCCAATGTGTATGGTATTTATGATGTTTATGATGTTGATCATGTATACAACGTTAACGATGTGTATGGTGTTTATGATGTTTATCATATTTAGTTTATGATATTTATGGTATGTTTTATGTGTATGATGTTTATGATGCTCCTGATGTTTGTTCACGATGTTTGTTTATGGTGTTCGTGATGTTTATGATGCGTAATAATGTTTACGATGTTCACTATGTTAATTCATGACGTTTGTGATATTTACGATGTTCACGGTGTTTCCGACGTTTAGGATGTCTACGATATTTATGATATTAACGATATTTATGCGATCTTCACGATATTTACGATATTTACGATGTTCAGGATGTTTACGATGTTTACAATATTCCCGTTATTTTTATACGATTGCGATTACGATGTTTATGATGTTAGCGATGATGTTTACGATGTTACGATGTTTACAATGTTCACGACGTTTACGACGTTTATGATGTTTACAATGTTTACGATCTTCAGGATGTTTACGATGTTCAGGAGTTTATTGATCTTCATGATGTGTATCATGTTTGTGATGTTTACGATATTTGCGATGTTTACGATGTTCATTATGCTTTTATGATGTTTGTGATGTTTACGATGTTTGCAATGTTTAGGGTGTTTACGAAGTTTACGATTTTTACGATGTTCACGATGTGTAGGATTTACGATGTTCATGATTTTTACGACGTTTACGATGTTTACGATGTTTAGAATGTTTACGGTGTTCACGGTGTTCACGGTGTTTATTATATTAATGATGTTTATGATGATCATGATGGTTACGATGTGTTGTATGCTTGTGATGTTTACGATGTTGATGATGTTTACGATATTTACTATGTTTACAATGTTTACGATATTTGGTACCATGGTATGTGTATGGTGTTTTGTTCAAGATGTTCAACACATTTGTGATATTTACGATCCTTATGATGTTTGTGATTTTGTGATGATTTTTCGATGTTGACGATGTTCATGGCGTTTTTTATGTTTATGGTGTTCATCACGTTTTTGACGTTTACGAAGTTTACTATGTCTGTGATGTTTACAATGTTTATGAGGTTTACTATGTTCATTATGTTCATGATGTGTACCAGGTATGTAGTTTATGGTGCTTGTGATGTTTATGATGGTTACGATGTTCACGATGTGTATGATGTATATGATGTGTTATTATGTGCACGATGGTTTATGATCATGTTTACGATTTGTACGATGTTTTCGAAGATTATTATTATGTGAACGATGATGTCTAGGGTGTATTATGATGTTTATTATGTTTACGATGTTTACGATGTTGGTGATATTTACGATATTTGTGATGTTTACTATGTTTAGTATGTTTATGGTGTTTACTATGTTCATCGTGTTTATGGTGTTTCGGACATGTTGATGTTTAGTATGTATATGACGTTTACGATGTCCACGATGTTTACCACTTTAACCACGTTTACCATGTGTACGATGTTTACGTACGTGGTACGATGTGTATGATGCTCATGATGTTTATGGTGTGTATGATGATTACGATGTGTATTCATGATATTTACGATGTTCGTGATATCCATGATGTTTCTGATGTTCACGATGTTTACGGCGTGTATGGTGTTTATGATGTTTTGGGCTACTGGGTTTTGCAGCCCAATATATATGTATCACAAAGGGATTTGAAAAGGGTAAGATCCTTATGCGGGCTGAACTGGGAAGTATTAAAGGTGACGGCAAAAACAATAACACAAATAAGCAGACATACAAACGAATATTAACGTGTGTATGTGCTTGCATACTAATAATACCTAGCTAGCCAGTCCATGGGGTTATACATCGGGTTGCGGGGGGTGCACAAGCTCTCTCCAAGTTGCTTTGTGGATGAGTTGCGGAGCGGCTTCTCGTCATGTCAATAACACACACTGGATAAACCCAGGCATCCCCTCTACAGCCAATGGCCTATGGCACCGTGCCAAAGAAATCGCGACCGTTTCACAAAACCATGCAGACAGGTGGCGGGGACCCCCCCCCCTCCCCTTCGCAGCACAATGTAGGGGAAAAACAAGCCTTGGGGAGACACGTTTTAACGTTACGGTATAGCAAGCCCCGCAAGGTGTCGATAACCTGTCAATTCGGTACGTCTAATGGTGTGTGCTGCGGTGCTTTGGCGTTCATAAATCATTGTGGAGGCTAGCAAACCCCACTAGATGTCGGCAACCTCTCAATTCGGCACACCTAATAACAGCAAGTAGGGGAAAAGCAAGCCTTGGGGAGACACTTTTTGACGTTACGGTATAGCGAGCCCCGCAAGGTGTCGATAACCTGTCAATTCGGTACGTCTGATGGTGTGTGCAGCGGTGCTTTGGCCTTCATAAATCATTGTGGAGGCATTGAACAGTGTAGCAAACCCCACTAGATGTCGGCAACCTCTCAATCTGGCACACCTAAGAACAGCCGATTTTCCTAATTGAGAATTGCCGTTCCGATGAGAATGAAAATCGATTGTGATACTTTGTTATTGCTTAAAAGTTGTATTTCGCTCACAATCAAAATTTGACCTAAACAATATGTTCGTCGGTGGTAGGTATCGATCCACGAAAAAAAAAATGAAATTGGCCTTGACAGGCTCGAAAAATCAAGGATTTAAGGGAATTTGAATTCATGAGCGAGGTCCCTCGCCCATAAATACAGATTTTCTGGGATCCTCGATATCTTGAGACTGCTGATATCGATTTCGTTTTTTATTTCGTTATCGACGGGTGTCACAACTGACAATAGTTTACAGTGAAAAAAATGACTGTAAGGGAAGTACATATCTTACAATTCAGTAACAAATATTTTCGATTTTCATTCTCATCGGAAAGGCAATTCTCGATTAGGAAAATCGGCTGATTAATGTTGGTGTGCCACATTGCTCAAAATTTCTACAGAAGGGGGGGTATCCCGGCCACCATGCAAATATGGTGCTGTATATAAGACCGCGTTCTAGCCCCTCTTGACTAACCACCCACCCTACATACGTACTAAAACCGGAAAAATACGGCGAAGGAGGCCTTCACGCTCCCCAAAAGACTGATACGCCATCAATACAATCGTTGCTCGCCACCGCAGAATCTAAGATCGGTCGATAAGTCGGTCGGTCGGTCGGTCGGTCGGTCGGTCGGTCGGTCGGTCGGTCGGTCGGTCGGTTGGTCGGTCAGTCGGTCGCGTGGTTTCTTGCTAACGGCGTCTTTTCCCTCTTGGTCCCGTCACTATTAATGGTTAGCGTTGTGAATGCTGAGGGTGACATGCTACTCATTGCTGTGAATATGTGCACCGGGGAATCAAGCAAGAAAACCGGGGCAACGACTCATCACGCTTGTTTGTGATCGGGTGCAACGTTTGTTTGTGATTGGGTCAAAAACAGAAAGGTGCGTATGTAGCCTCAGACGGATCGCCTTGACAACGTAAAATAGAGACAAAAAAGTCTCAAAGACAGCTCAACCACCTTGATTGGCCGGGAAATAGAGGTCTTTGATCTACACGTACTTAAAATAGCTTCAGACGGGCGAAAATGTTGAGAAATTCCAGTGTGACAGTGAACTGTCTATGCGTAGGTGGTACCGAGTGAGGTCTCGGAATGATGCATTTGGTGTCGCTTGTGCCTAAAATACCGAACTTCGGGTTGCTTGTAAGCGCGGAGGGAGGGGGTGTAGAGCGCAAGTGGCGGAAGCAAGGTGGTACCATTTGGCGGCGCTCAGGTACCCACGACTAATCAGTTAAGCTGGGGATGCTCGTAGTACACAACAGGCAGAAGCACACAACAGTTTTATAGCGCTGAGGCATAATGTGCGGTAGCCGTGTAGTACCATCCACCTCTCCCATCACCACGTCGAACGGGGTGTCATTATGACGTGGCGTGTCACTATGACGTTAAAAACAAAAATAGATTTTGACAGGACCTCGACCCCCAGAAAAAAAAAAGTTCTTGATTTTTCAATGTGATATTTGTGGATACCATACACATCTCTCCACTTCTCGTGCTGCGTTGCTTGCCGTTCCGTGCGCCGCGACCTCTGATGTTCCGCCATCACATGTGAAACCCAGGGTCGGGTCTGCCCCCCCCCCCCCCTCTCCCTGACCATACGACTACGGCCGTGCACGACATGCATACACCCCCTCCCCTCCCCCGGGGGGACTGCGCGGCCTACACCTATCCAGCAGGGTCGGTTTAGTACTCCCGACACCCTGTGATGCTCCCGGAAGCAGCTGGAACTCCTCCATGGTTATAACCAAACGACGAGCGTTCAATCAAATCAAGCGGCGTTTGGCCCACTTCAGCAAACGGTGGAAAATAAGCACTAAACAAAAAACAAAAAAACACGACGACATAACGAAAAGGTAGAGGCCCGCGCAACGAAACAACCTTATCTCAACAAGAAACGTTTCCGTCGTGACCATTTCCGTTGGGGAAACGCGCGGGGGGCGGGAGAGAGAGAAATAAAAGGGGGGTAGGGGGGGGGGGGGGAAGCGAAGCCGTAAACACTAACAGACAAAAGCAACAAGCTCTGGCTACTATAAATATAAACATGCCTCTGCTCGCTGGCTGTCTCCGGTCACATACGTACGTACGTACGTACGGCATCGCAGCGAGCATGCATGAATAATGCTCTTCTTGCTATTTTCCCTTTTTTTTCTTCGCTATACCCTATCAGACCGTCGCATTCAAGACAACGGCGGGCAGGGGGGAGTGTGCAAAACCAAAGAAACGAAGCGTGCAAACCTTTCCGATTGCCACCAAGACCTAACCATATCGGGTCGCACGCTAACCAGTGCCTCGCTTCCGCTCGCTTCCACTCGCTCGCTCGCTCACTGGGCAGCAGCAGCAACAGGGCGGAACTGCAGTCCACACACGGCGCCTTCCGTCTCCAAAAAGCGAGCTCCCGATCGCTTCGCACAGCCCAGCTCTCGAAATGTGTGTCTGTCTGTCTGTCTCCGGCGGTCTATTTGACTCGAGAGTCCCGCCCCTCCTAGGGCCTCCTCTTACTGTGTTATCCTCTAGTCTAGCTAGCTATCGAGAGGTGTGTCAGCAGCAGCAGCAGCAGCAGCAGCGCCGGCTTAGGTTATGTCCGGTTATTGCGCCGGTTCAAGAACAACCGGTTCGGGTTCGGGTTTGTTCAGGGGAAATGGGTGAACTCCCACACCTTTTGCGCGATCGGGATGCCGGTAACGATCTGCGCACGTGGAGTGAAAAACGCATGCATGCGCAGAGGGAAAACGAGGGCGATGAAGGGGGGTAAGGGTGGTGCGGATGAGTGGGGGGGGGGAAGGGGGAAGTAGCGGTGGGAGGGTACTCATGTGGTGCATGGCCGTAGTCGTATGACCATAGACCCTCGCACCCCAACAATGCCGGGACGGAGCACGTTGGGTTTTCACCAACCAGGCAGAGATTGCTTGCACCAAGCGCGAAGGGGTGGGGGGGGGCGTACTCATTTTGTTGCTTGCCTTAGTAATTTGACCATTGATCACGAATCCCATTCGAGGCGGAGCAACAGCACCGTGGGGGCGAGGAGGTGTACTCATGTCGTGCATTACCGTAGTCGTATGACCATAGACCCTTTGCATCCCTACAATGCCGGGACGGAGCACGTTGGGTTTTTACCAACCAGGCAGACATTGCTTGCACCAAAAGCGCCAACAACAGTAGGTCCGGGGGGGGGGTAGGCACGAACCTCACTGGCAATATGCCAGCCAAGTTGAGCAGCTACGTTACAAAAGGCATGCCGAAGCAAGCATAAAGGCAGGCAGGCAGGCAGGCAGGCAGAAGCCCGTATCCTACCAGCGCCAGATTTGCGCGCGAAACGGACAGTAACATCGATCCGACCGGCCCTTTACGCCCTCCCGTCTCGCCTGTACCGTTCAGAACGCCCACTACCACGAACTTTCGTTGCATATCATCGTATTCGAAGGTATGCTGCCCTCCATCCTCTGGTACCATCCCCGTATTGATGTATACCCATGTTGATTGATAAAAGAACGAAAAGCTATGCACGATTTATCGTGTGTAGATACGGTGTCGACCTCGATTCGGGTTATCGATATTGTATCGAAGTCGATGCCGTTTTATCGATACGATATCGTATAGAACATGGTCTCGTTTATCGATATATCATATCGGTGTATCGATACATCATATCGGTCTATCGATATATCATATTGGTGTATCGATACAATATCGTATCGATACCGATTCCATGTGATGATTTCAAACTCCATGCATGTTTACCGATATCGTATCGAACTCGATTCCGCGTGTATCGATATCGTAAAATAGCGAAACTCAATTCATTTATTCCCTTTATCGATCTCGTATACCATCGAACTCGACTACATATATCGATATCGTATATATTATAAACTCGATTCCGTTCATCGATTCCGCGTATCGATACGATATGATATCGGTACGCTATCGATATCGACTTCATCTCTCGATATAATATTGAACTCGATTCCGTCTTGTCGACTTCGTTTGCGTATCGAATAAGGTTGATCTCGATTCCGTCTTATCGATACATATATATCAATATCGATTTCATCGTATCGGTATCATATCATATCGATACGCGAAATCTATTAACGGAATCGATATCGACTTCATCTATCGATATAATATTGAATTCGATTCCGCCTACAGTAAGTAGTATCGACATCGTTTTCATCTACGTATCGAAATAATATTGATCTCGATTCTGTCTCGATGCATTGTACACCGATATCGATTCCGTCTATCGATATTATGTCGATCTCGATCCTGTCTTATCTATATATTCAAGAAAAAAAAAAAGAAAAAAAAAACAGCTGTGAGATCGAGGATTTCGTCGAAACTCATCTTTGCTATTAATAGCTGAGTGTAATTCTTCGATCGCGCGTACTTACGGGTTTTATATGTCCTCATGCAGGAGATATATATCGATATTGATTCCTTCTATATATCGATAGCATACCGAACTCGATTCCGTTTGTATCGATATATACATATCGTATACTCCTCACTCGCGCACCTGCCACGCGAAGAGGCCGATCATGCCGAAGTTGATGGCCATGTGCGCGATCCTAGCCGTGTCGTTGCCCTTCTGCATCTGGGGCACGAGGGACGCCGCCACCGCCCACGAAATAACGATGCCCGCGCCCGCGTACAGGTGCGCCCCCGGGAAGAGCTTCTGCGCGCGCAGGAAGGTGTTGACCGGTCCCTCGATCGCCGCGAAGGTGCCGAGCCCCAGGAGGAGGGCGCCCATGTCGTAGTGGCGGTCGCGTACCTGCGAAAACAAAAAAAAAAAACAAACAAACAAACAAACAAAACGGAACATTCGAGGGACACGTTGATTTATTTACCAAGTACACAAGGTTTTCGGGATTGTTGATATTGACTTCAAATCCCTGGGGGGTGTGGCAAAAATTTAGAAAGGGAGAACACAGCAGCAGGGGTTCGTCCCTTGTATACGATCTCACAGCTGTTGTTTTTTATTATTTTTTCAAATGTATACTTCGGAGTCTATTTACTTGAATGTAAGTATACCGGTACCAGCTACACGTTGTCGTACGTGTACCCACGGGGCAAGAACGAAGATGTTTTTCTTTTTTTTTCTTGACCCATTCAGAACTGAAAAAAATGGCCCCCTCTAATTCCAAGTGATTTGTCCCCCAATTCGTGGGAGCAGCTCTCAAGAGGTAGAAGGTCTTGAAAGCTGAAGAAAGAAAAAAGTAGACACCGGGCAAGCAAGTAACACCGACGATCCCAAACGAGTTTACAGCTACTTGCAGTTTTATAATATGGTGCACATATAAAATATGTACCGATATGTTCCCTCCCGCTGGTCGTTACGCATGCCTTTCGCTTTTTGAACAATTATGAGGCACGGTCATAACACACATATTGAAAAAAAAAAAAAAAACAACAACAACAACAACAACAACAACAACAACAACAACAACAACAACAACAGCTGTGAGATCGAGGATATTCCGTCGAAACTCATCTTACATACAACAGAAAGAAACAAAATGTTTACGGTGGCGGGGGAGGGGGTAAGTTGAGGAGGCTTGACCCATTTAGAACTGCAGTCCCGATGTGGGGACAAAAAACTCGGAATTAGAGTGAAATATTTAGTTGTAGAGAGTGCACTTCTAAAAGGCGTTTTATTACGGGGACAAGCGTTGGACGGAGGGACCAGTGCTATTGCAACGGTGAAACTGGCGGAAGCCGTCCGTACCAAATGAAAATGCCGCTACATATCACGTACACAGGTGCTATATATAGGTCAAACATTCAGCTGCCGCTAGAAATAGGCCAAGCGCGCTCAAGATTTATATCGCAACGATGCACCATTAGAAAAAAAAAATAAGAAAAAAACTGAAAAAACAGAAGGACAGAAAAAAAAAACACACACACACACGCAGAAAAAACAGAACAAAAAAAACACACACACACACACACATACGCACAAAAACAATACTAGAAGTTTTTGGTTGGGTCGGTGAGAATCGTCTGGGCGGAAAAAGAAGAAAAATAAGGTAACCTCATCGCATGAATAAATACCATACAGTGTGGGCCCGCCGAACAAGAAACACCCAATCTGAGCAAAAAGCCTTACTCGTATATAGAACCTTAATGTGACGCCATTCTTGAACAACCTTTGATGAGCACAGACACTATTCTAAAATATGTAGTGGAGCGCTCTCGCCGCTCGAGCACGATTTTCTTTCTTTAAAACCAGTTTCCTTGCATACACGACACGATAGCGTCTCCCAAAAAGTGAGACTTTAACCCCTTATTTAGAACTGGTCCCACGAATTTGGGGAGAAACTACTTGGAATTAGTGTAGGGCATTGTCTTCAGTTCTCAATGGGTTAAGGTCTTACCGGGTTATTCCTTTTACTCGTGGGCCTATACTGCACCTTAAGCATGTATACAGCACGTTTTTTTTTTCGTTCATCTCTCTCTTTTTCTCTCCATCAGCGGGCGCTACGATGAGGGAAGCACGTCTTGCCCGGACTATTCTGGCTGACCATCACCGACTATTACCGACTATTGCCGACTATTACCTGCGGGGACCCGTGCTGCGATAGGGGGTGGCACTGTTCGATAAAATGAGATTCTGAATGTCAGGGCTCCTTAACCCCTTTAGGACTGCGTCCCGTTTTGGGGACAACCCACTCTAATTCTAAGTAATTTGTCCCCGAAACGGGACTCCAGTCCTAGAAGGGTTAACCCAATATGGTTCTATTACGGGTGACCATAGTAAATACTAGTAAATAGGACCTGCGGTGCACACGAACACCTGCATATTTAATATATTTGCCTATTTATACCAACAATAATTGGTCCTATTTACTATGGGCGCCCGTAATAATGACATTCTTGTGGCAAACGACCATGGGGTTCTTCACCAGGCAGTACAGTAGTAGCACTTTCATTTTCTTCCAAACACAGTTTTTGACTTACTATTATTAGTATAGAGCTCCTTATGTGAGTAGCCCCGAAAAAAAAAAAATGAGGTGCACCTCTACCGTAGGATGCCTCTACGAGTATTACCGACTATAATAACCAACTTTTACCGACTATCACCGGCTCTATGCTTTAGCCAAATTTCTATCGCACAAGGGGATTGATTGGTTCATCGGGGTTTAACCATTTCAGTACGTAGTGAACTCTATTTCCGAGACAAACCTGAATCTGACGCTAATTCCTCGAGTTGTTTGTCCCCACAACGGAAGTGCTGCCCTAACGATAAGCCGCTTGCCTAAACGGGGTATCAGCCCAACTAGATGCATCTCAAAACGTTCTTTCTTGACTCAAATATTACTGGGGACCATAGTAATTACTAGTAAATAGGACCTACGGCATAAACAAAATCCTACAGTATACACTGTCAGTAATAACAATATTTGGTCCTATTTATGATGGTCTTCCGTAACAATAGTATGGCGCTCCTCTAGTGAGGCGGAGTTCAAGATCTCAGACAAACAATAAGGTGCCAGCCACCCCCGTGAGGCAAACGTACCACGCGTCATCTTCATTAATTGCGCATCGGGTTTTATTCAAAAGCCTAAATTCCTATCAGGTGCGATTTTATTGAGTAGTCTGTTTTGACTTCCTAATAGTAAGGAGCTCCTCAAGTTCAGGAGAGCTCGGAACGAATAAGGCGCCACCCCCAAAAGAAAAATGTATCACACATTGTCTACGATTCTCACATTCTTGGAGGCCAGCTCCTTCCGCCGCTCCGTCATCTTGCCCAGCTCCTCCTCCACCTCCATAGCCGCCGACGACGCCAGCTTCTCTAGGTCTCCCTTAAGGGTCGCCGCCGCCTGTTTCGCGGTACCGCAGGAAGGGGGCCATGTTACGGGCCGGGGGGGCCCATTTATTATCTTCGCCCTTCTTTCTCGCTCCTTCCTGGTCGCAACTCAGATCCGGGATCACAAAGTAGGCTCCTCTCCCTCCTCCCCCACTACGGTTCTTGCCTTGCATTTTTATCGCGAGAAGACTTCAGCCCTTCCTTCCCTCGTCGACTCTCATCGAATTGTCATTTCCCACGCTACTAGTAATAGGCACTCTCAGCAGTTGATTCCTCTTTTTATTTATTTTTGCAAATAAACTCAAAAGTCCGGTCCACGAGGGGTTTGAACTCCGCAAATCAACTCTTAGAAGCGTTCGAGGGTACCACTAAACCATCGGGGCGACCGACCATTCGTACCTCCCAAAATACCATCTGAGCCACTTTTTTAAATTTTGTTTCTTTAAAAGAAACACCCCGCCTCCCCAAGAAAATCAATTTGAAAACAAAGCCTTCACCAAAATTATGTCACTCCCTGACAAGGATTTTCGCGAAATCAATGTCACCTCTTGTCCGACGACCCTGTTCCTTCTCCTACTCTACGTCGCGACTCCGAAACTATGAAGGGCTTCGCCAAAAGCACCACGCTGTGCGTTGCACTGGTGGGAGGGTCGTCCGCTTTCGTCGGCGCGCCGCTCGCTCGCTCGTCTCCTGCCCTGGGAATTCGAGGTGACGATGAGCATGACACCGCACTGCTGCTGTTTGTTGTGACGAGTCACACAGCCAGGGACCCAAAGCAGCGCGAATCTTTGTGCCCTATGACATCGTCTGTGCTACCGGGCTACGCGTAGTCGGTCCCTGCCGTGCAGTTCTGACACTGCCTTTGCTTATTGTGTGGGTGGTGTTGCTCCGTGGGCCCTGGTAGCGCACAGGGACGGGATGTTGTGTGGGTCGGGTTTTGCCTCGATTTTCGGGCTGGCACAGCAGCAGCAGCAGCAGTAGTGCATGATGAACTTCTAGACTACAGCAGTACAAAGTACCGAGCGGTTGGGTCGCTGACTGTCAACCACCTGGTGTACGTAGTTGTACCTGCCCCTCGGCGACGAGAGTGCTAGACGATGACGCCGATAACGATAGCAATGCTGACATGGAGGAGGACGATTCGGTGGTCATGGTCTTGTTCGCTTGCAAGGGTGTCGTATATATGTACTGCCGCGCGCTTGCTTATGCTGGATAAAATATGCTGCTCTGCGTCAGCACTTTGGAAGAAACACGAGAGAACACACTTGGAGCTTGGAACACATGATAGTTTTCGCGGCGCATGTGTCGTACGTACCCGGTACGACAGTTTACCTGCGTACAGCAGTTCGCAAGAAAGCCGCGTAATTGTTACTCTCAATTCCCAGTTCTCAGGTCTCGCACCCTGTTGCTTCGTTGCTTCTGCTGTTTCCTTCTGTACCAGAGGTACACATCCATATAAATATGTGTGGCGAATCGTACCTCCCTGGCATCAAGCTTGGCCGTGCATATACCGGGTACAGGGTACAGCAGTACTGGACACCCTCGTACTAAGAAACAGGCTGATAGGAAAGCCAGGCTGATATTTCGAAGAAAATAAGAAATTCTGGAGTTGTTATCTTGACATATGTGTAGAAAGAACCCTCTCTCACATAAGAGATCCAGCCTGGACCATATTTCCTGTTTCTTATTATCATTAGGTGTTCCTGTACTATTTGTATGCCTAAGTATGACTCTGGCACAATGGTCTAATACATACCATTAGTGGACTGGCTTCATTATGTCCGCTGAAGCCTGTGTTGGGTGTTGGAACACCTCATATCTACTTACGATATGATCATCGACACCTGCTTCCATGATCTACTATTAATACTATTAATAGCTGTAGATAGTTCAGCAGGATATGATACTTCAAAAGTATTACGTGGGACCATAGTAAATACGGTATACACAAAAACCTACCTACGAGTACGAGTATGTTTTCCTATTTTTACTTACATTAGGGCCCGAATTAACGAGTATAAAATAAATTCAATTGGAAAAATTCAAATTCAAATTCGCTTTTCATTGGTCAACACACGCACCAGCACCAAAGATTATTAGATCCTAATATTTGGTGCTGGTGCGTGTGTTGACCAATGAAAAGCGGATTTGATTTTTTTTTTTTCCAAATTGATTTTTTTTCTTCTTCGTTAAAACGGGCCCTTACGTACAATATTCGGTCCTACCAGGTATTTACTATGCCCCCCCGCAATAGTGATAGTGGGTAGTGGGGTGTGGTAGTTTTTTAGAGTAGCATGCAGCATCCAGGGCTAGGGGCTACCAGGTAGAAGGTGTGAAACCAGGAGACGCACCGCCCGAGTACCAGCGTAGTAGTGGGATACCAGGTTGTATAATAAACCCTATGCTCTGGTTATACGATACGTGCGCAGTACGATGATACTCATGTATACTTGTACATGCATATCATATCATACTGCTGCATTGATCTTCCTGTGTATTAATTCTAAACGGTTTATAGTTTATGACACCGCACCTTCTCCTTTTTTTTTTTTGTTTTTTTTTTGTCGCTACGCTATGATTTGTACCAACAGGGTCCTGAATACGTAACGATGTCCTAAAAGTAAAGTTATGTACGAGTAGTGTCGTACTATGCTTACCCGTAATATCATACGGAGGTAGACCAGTATGTATATTTTTTAATAGTAAAAAAACAACAGCTGTGAGATGGAGGATTTCGTCGAAACTCATATTTGCTACTCGTAGCTAATACCAGTATGTGTATTTAAAAAATGAAAAAACAAAAGCTGTGAGCTCGAGGATTTCATCGAAATACATACAGCAGAATCATAACATACGTACCACCGTTTTACGGCTGCTGTAGTGCTGTACTCTCCTACTGCTGTACCCTCACCCCCCCCCCTCTCCCGCCTCCCGCCGCCCTCAACTCCCCACTGCTGCATGCCCCCCTCCCCCTAAAAGCCTCCCGCGCCGTCTCCATGACGGTTAGCCCAGCGTCCGCTTCCGAATCTCAACAGCAGCGAGGAGCCGAAACGTTCGATGTGGATTTCGAGTGTGTTGAAAAGGCGTTTGGGCGGGGGGGTGGTGCTGCCAGGGCGGGCGCCGGCGTGCGGGTGGCGGCTGGCGCGGGTGCCGCGGCGCTTGCTCCGCTCGTTCTTGGGGCGGCCGAGGCTAGCGCTAAGGGCGGGGAGTTCGGGATAATCGAGGGGAGGACGGCGTCGTTCTTCCACCCTATCATCATGGTGAGGACCGGTGAGGTAGTGGTAGTGGTAGCGATAGTGTTTGTGTGGTGTTCATATAGTCTTGGCAGCAGTAGTAGCAATGGTAGTAGGTGTATTATTAATAGTATATATCAATTACGTACTGTAGTATGTGTACGTAGTTTATTGTTTTTCTTCTAGTACGTAGTTGTTTTTGTTCTGCTTGTTTGTTTGATTTCTCTGCTTGTCCGTGTGCGTGTGTGTTTTTTTTGCGTGTCTGCTTGGTTGTTTTGTGGGTGTGTTTATTTAGTAGTGGTTCTCGTCTTTTGATATATAGGAGGAGGATAAGAAGGGGGGGGAGGGGTGGAGCGAGAAGAAGATGAAGATTGGTCCCCTTTTTTTTCGTTTTTTAAATGATACGTGCATGCTGCGCTTGGTGCGTGTGTTTAGGTGTGGGCGGTGTGTTCATTTGTTCGTGGCTGCGGGCGAGGGGGGGGGGCGTGGGGGGAGGTTAGGCGAGTTGGCATTTGAGATAAGGTCGTTCGATCTCTGGTCAGCAGGCTGTACTCTTATTACAGCAGTATTGCACAACATCGGGCAGACCACCGATTCCCACCTTATGGTCTATAGATCTTTCCGGGTAGATATTTAACTCATATGTATGATCTGTATGATCTGTATGATCTGCATGATCTGTACGATCTGCATTATCTACCTCATGTTGCCTGTTGCGAGTCGTATGACCGAGATGATCTATTACGGGGTGGGCTAATGTAGTAAATAGGACCTGCGGTGCACACGACACTGAAAACTATACATTTGCCTATTTATACCAACACAGTATTGGTCCTATTTACTATGGTCCCCGTAATAGAGCGTGTTTCCTGGGTGAGATCTGTATTACGCAGATCCTGCACAACGTGTCATATAACGGCAGGTCAGGATCTAGATGATCTTATCTGTAGATGATCTGTCGGACGTTTGCCGTTTTGGATCGGCTGCCGGCGGGTGTCGGGTCTCACCATTTGTTTTTTTGGGGTCTCGTTAGCGTCGCCCTCCCCTCCATTGCGCTCTTGCCGCTTCCTTTTTATTTTTATGTTTTGTTTTATGAATGGAAAACTGAGTACCGGCATCGACTACGATTCCACCGTAAACTCGAATGCGCAGGCACTTGAGTAATACATGAAACTACAGTAGTGGTACCCCGAACCATGCCAGGGCGGGGCCGGTATAATAATAGCGGACAGAAACAAAAATACAAAATAAGAACTGGGTCACGATCCACACACTCAGTCAACCACGTATCAACCGACCCACCGACACCCACCCACCCACCCACACCCAACTCTCACGTACTTACCGACATCCACTCACTCACACCCAACCACCCAACCACCGACCCACCCACCCAACGACGTACGTACGCACCAACCGATGGACACACACACGCACCAACCGATCCACCCACCCACAACTTATATCGTGAACTCGAATGCGCAGGCAAGCACTTGAGTATTACATGAAATACGTCACAAGCACACGCCCGATGGATCGCGTAGCTTGGGAAAATTTTGAGTCTCCAGCATTTCAACATGTAAAAACTCACAGCCGTAGTGTTGGTTTACTGTAATTCTGAAGTGGTGTGTGTATATATCCTGTGGTGATGTGATGTGGTTTGTTTTTTTTGCGCGCTGAGCAGGGCACGATGTTCGCCGTCAGCCTGCGCGCCGCCCTCCTCGGGCTGGAATGGCGAGAGCAGCGCACCATGTCCACCAGAATGAGGTAAGGAGTTTTTTTTCGTTCGGTGTTGCTGTTGTCGTTGTTTTTGTTGTTGGTAGTGTTGGTGTTGGTGTTGGTGTTGATGTTGGTGTAGTTGTTGTTTTTGTTGGTGTTGGTGTTGGTGTTGGTGGTGGTGGTTTTGGGGTGCGTCAAGGTCCTGTTTTTCCTCAACATACTAGTTTTTGTGTTGGGGGCGGTCAGCCGCGGGATAAAAACCGCGGTCATCTATACATCATATGACAATAATATACGTACTCGTTGTCAATGTCTAACCCTAACCCTAACCCTAACCCTAACTTCGTATATGCGTATCTCAGTCTCTCTCTATCCCTACTTCCATCTCCTTTCTATGTCCCTATGGTTGTCTCTTTTCCTATTTTTTTTATCTCTTTTCCTTCCGTCTCTGCCTCTCTTTTTTCTCTTGATCTTTGTCTGTTTCTGCCTTCCTCGCTCTTCTCTTTTATGTGGCACACTGCTGTCATTGTTGCCCCACTTGTTTCCTGGTAGTCTCTTTTTATGTCTTGTCCTGTCCAGGCTGGTCCTTTCTGCCATATCCGTCCCATATGAAGTAGTGGCCCGTCTATAGTGCCGGTTGTCCGCTAATGGCATCGCTTGGCACAGATGGGATTCACCAGTGTGGTAGTGTGCGGAGTAATTAGTGCCGGTTGCCGCTATAATGCCGGTATTGCTGACTGGCGCATACCGTCACTATATAGCGGCCGGCACTCCTGTATCTCGAACCTGAGCTTTCCGTCGACGTGACCACAAAGTCAAAGCGAGACACGACACACCTCCCGATTTTACCTGGTATACATTCCCGATACTGGTGTACCAGGTATGCTGGTATCCGTAGATCACCCGTCTTAAAGCCCGTTGAGAACTGCGGCCACGTTTTTTTTTGGGACGCACTACGTACATTATATGTATAATCATTGGAATTGGTGCAGGATATTTTGATTCTGTTTTTCCTGTAATACCTCTCGGACAGATTGTGGTCTACAGTAGATAATCTACAGATAGATCATGATCTAGATCATCTACAGATAGACCATGATCTACAGTACAGGACACCTATATAAAATAAGAAACAGGAAATATGGTCCAGGCTGGATTTCTTATTTGAGAGAGGGTGATTTCTACACTAATTTCAAGATAACGACTCCCGTTTTTTTTTTTTTTTTCTAAATCTCAGCCTGGCTTTCTTATTAGGCGTCCTGTACTGTATATCATCTACATATAGATGATGATCCAGAGCAGCTAGTTCCTCACCTGCCGTCGTGAGAGGTTGTGCAGCATCTGTGTACGTAGTACCTATCCAACCCAGGAAATCATGTACGAGGCACTACTGTGGATCATGCAGAATACACGGGTCCCACCCAGCAGCATGAGCTAAATCATACAGATCATACAGATCATATATGATAATCCAGAGCACCTAGTTCCTCACCTGCCGTCGTGAGAGGTTGTGCAGCATCTGTGTACGTAGTACCTATCCAACCCAGGAAAGCATGTACGAGGCACTACTGTGGATCATGCAGAATACACGGGTCCCGCCCAGCAGCATGAGCTAAATCATACAGATCATACAGATCATACAGATCATACAGATCATACAGATCATACAGACTACGTATACATATCACACAGACCATAGAGACCATACAGATAATACAGATCATACATATCAGGAATACATTTACAGCCTCAGATTGTGTCCCCCTCATACGGGATGTACATCCTGCATGAGAACATATAAAATCCGTAAGTACGCTCGATCGAAGTATTACACCCAGCTACGAAGCAAATATGAGTTTCGACGAAATCCTCGAGCTCACAGCTGTTGTTTTTTCAATTTTTTGAATATCAGGAATACATGTTCCCCGAAATATCTATAGATAATTAAAGTGATCAAGTGCGAGTCGATGGTCCGTCCGAGGTGTGAATTCTTTCGTAAAAAGGGTTTTCACGACGAAGAAGCGGTAAGAAGACGGCGTGTTTTTCCCTAGTATATATGGTACCAGGTATATATTTCTCGGAAGCGGAAGCGAAAGAAAACAATTCGAGTGAAATAACGTTCCGAAGACTACATATGCCACTCTCATCACCCCAGCCCCCTTTTTCTTTCTTTCCCCCCTTTGCTTGGACTCTTGTACGAATACATGTTGCAGGTACCGTTGCCTACCGATACTAACGTCTCAAAAAGGGATGCGTGGTCAATGGTTAAATTACCAAGGCAGGCTACAAATAAGCACCCCCCCCCCCCCCCGATATGCTCCGTTCCGGCGTTGTGTCACCCTCCATGCGACTCGCCCAATACCTCACGGCGCTTCGCGCTTGGTGCTAGTAATGTCTGCCTGGTCGGTGAAAACCCAACGTGCTCCATCCCGACATTGTAGGGATGCGAGAGGGTCTATCGTCATACGACTAATGGCCGTGCACGACATGATTACCCCCCCGCCCGCCCCCCTCGCGCGTCTCGTTATATTTGTTCTTGTTCCAGCACCTTGAAGGAGCAATTGCCGATGCTCTCCACAGGCGCACGGGCGTCCACCCCGCTCAAGAAGCAGGCGGACGGCATCCGCGTGACGCTGTCCGAGCTGGGAGAGGATGCCGCAGGGGTACGTACGTACGCACGCAGTACGGTGGCAAGACCAAGCTTGGCTTGATTTTTACTGTAGTTGTTGGTGTTAGGTTTTGGTTTGGTTTGGTTTTAAGTTTTCGTTTTGTTTCAAGCAAGAACAGTGGCTTGTTGGCTAGGTTTTCGTTTTTGTCTACAAAGAATGGTTGTTGGTTGTTGATTTTTGGTTATCGTTTTCATTAATGCTTGAAACAAAAGCAGCGGTGGTTAAGGTTTTATATTTTGTTTGAACAAGAACAGTGGTGGCTACTGTAGGTGGCTATGATAGGTTTTAGTTTTTGTCTGAGCAAAGGTTGTTGGTTGTTGGTTTTTGGTGATCGTTTTCATTAATGCTTAAAACAACAGCAGCGAGTCGTTTTCGTTTTCATTTTTGGTTAAACAACAACTATTTAATCGTTGTTAATTCTGTGTTTATTTTTTTGTTGACGTTTTCGCTTGGTTTACAAACAGCAACAGTTGTTTTGCTTCTATTGATATCCCGATAGCTGGAAACCACGGAAGGTGTCTTGTTGCGGATGCTGTTGCAGTCTGCTATTTCTGCCCCAACATGAGCTCGCACATCAAGTTGTATGCAGTGATCGCTCATATCCATAGATGTTTCCTTCGAGGGGCTGCTGCGATCAAGCTCGTTGAGACTTACGGAAACATGCCATTAACTCCTCATCATACCAACGAAAACGTCAACACTCCCTTTTACCATCGCTGGCTCACATTTTTTTTTTTTTTTTTACGGATTACAGCGGCATCTTCCTGCTGACCTTGGCTATACGCGTTAATAGTACTCAGGGGAGCCACCGATCTGTTTGTCCACGCCAAATCATTTTTGTGTTCGTTTTTAGTGATTACCTCGAACCCCCCCCCCGTTCAGAGCAATTTCATGAATATCCTGGCGCCTGCCTCTGTGTCGTCCTGCCCCCCCCCCCCGGACCCGACCGACCCTTTCCCTTATCTCGCCCCCAGAGCTGTGTCTCCGTGCATACCGCCCCCGCCCCCCTCTCCCTACCCCACTAATACCCTCGCTATCTCCCACCCCTGCCGTCCTGAATCTACCAACCCTCACCTCATCTACTCCCCCCGCCCCCCCCTTCCTATAAATATATTGCATATTTATAGGTTGGGTTGGCGTCGGTTGGCAACGACGCTGTAAAACACGCCGCTCGCTGCGTGAGCTAGACAACCAGGGTGCCGTTTTTTTTTTTTTTGACGGTCACTAAAGCTGGCGGTCGAGTAGATCATTTGTGCGGGGTGGAGAACCTTTGTTCCGCACAAGGGGAATTATCGTATCACGTAGTGTTAATATGGTAAGGCATCCGCGAGGCAGTTACATAGTGCTCCCATTGCTGTCTCCGGAAGTGGCCACACCAGAAATTAAATTAACTCATTGAAGCTGTCGTCCATATGCAAGTCCGCCTCAGAGGCGGTTCTTAGCAGGATGTAGCTCACCCTCCATGCGACTCGCGCAATACCCCACGGCGCTTCGCGCTTGGTGCAAGCAATGTCTGCCTGGTTGGTGAAAACCCAACGCGCTCCGTCCCGGCATTGTAGGGATGCGAGGGTCTATGGTCATATGACTACGGCCGTGCACAACATGAGTACACCCCCCCCCCCTGCTCCTTACTCCGCAATAATATCACACCCGGGGTGCGTCGGCTCCGAACTGGGGTTCAGCGCGACACCTCTCGTGGCACCTTTGTGCGTCACGGTTTTGTATTGGGTTCCTTCATTCACCGTGCGCTTCCTTGCTCGACTGACCCACTCCCCCCCCCGCTATCGGATAAATCGTGCACAGCACAGGAGGCAAATATGCATTTCTTTGTAATACATGGAAACAACGTAATGAGCGCCCAAGTGTTGGAGGTGTCTCTATTTAGGAGTAGGAACGGTTGCTCCGTCTCGAAAGGGATGCGTGGTCAATGGTCAAATGACTAAGGCAAGCAACTAATGAGTACGCCCCCACCCATCCCCCCAATTCCCCGNGGTGCGTGTGTTGGCCAATGAAAAGCGAATTTGAATTTTATTTTTTCCAAATTGAATTTATTTCATACTCGTTAATACGGGCCCTAAGGAACTCCGTCAAATTCCGAAAAAAAAAAAGCGGCCAAAATTTGCTACACTTCTTCTATCGTATAGCCCCTCGGCACTGCAGTGCACATACAGTGTGTACGTCTCCTTGGGGAGGTTGAGGAACCACGTTATTATTGGGCAACAGACATCTCAATGCCATCGGACGTGTGGTACGATATAGAGGCATATAGTGCATTTTTGGCTGAATTGTTTTCTGAATGCCGGGGGCTCCTTCAACCAGAATCGTCGAAATTTTTTTTCTTGTGTGAACCATTTTCCGTTTTATACGTAAGGCCACAGGATGTTTTACCCGGCTCCGTAGAACTCCCCCCCCGCCCCCCCCTCCCTATAAATATATGATATATTTATAGGTTAAGTTGGCGTCGGTTGGCAACGATGCTGTAAAACACGCCACTCGCTGCGTGAGCTAGACAACCAGGGTGCCGTTTTTTTTTTTTTTGGCGGTCACCAAAGCTGGCGGTCGAGTAGATCATTTGTGCGGGGTGGAGAACCTATGCTCCGCACAACAAGGGGAATGGTCATATCACGTAGTGTTAACATGGTAAAGCATCCGCGAGGCAGTTACATAGTAAAACCCATTGCTGTCTCCGGAAGTGGCCACACCAGAAATTAAATTAACTCATTGAAGCTGTCGTCCATATATATGCAAGTCCGCCTCAGAGGCGGTTCTTCGCAGGATGCAGCTCACCCTCCATGCGACTCGCCCAATACCTCACGGCGCTTGCTTCGCGCTTGGTGCAAGCAATGTCTGCCTGGTTGGTGAAAACCCAACGTGCTCCGTCCCGGCATTGTAGGGATGCGAGGGTCTATGGTCATATGACTACGGCCGTGCACAACATGAGTAATCCCCCCCCCCTCCCAAAATACACCTTTTTCCCCTGGAATGCGAGGAAATACGTATACGCCGGGGGATTTTTTTGGAAAAGCTGAACAAAAATATTTTTTCCCGGAAAAAATGGCTTCCAGGTGGGGAAAAAGGAAATATGCATCCCTGGGCAATCTTACACGAACATCCTGGCTCACGTCGTGCTGTACAAGGGACGCAGTGAGAGTGAACACACACGCACGGCTATTTATTCAAGTTTACATAAGACGAACACCCAAATACGATATTGCCAAGGGCATGTTTGGTAGGGTACGTACCAAAATATACCGGGGGTATTTGCTCTGTAAATACCCTAGCGAATCATACCGGAGGGTTTGGTACTATTGTTGACCACTTTGAAGGCCTGCGATTGTTCGGGCCACATTTTCGGCGGTAGCGCCAGTTCTAGGTCCTTGAACAAAAAACTGGCGATGTCACCCTCTTCCACTGTTCATGGCGGTCAGTATGATACCAAATATGTGACATTGGAGTTGCTATTGCATGCGGCATTCATGACTGACGAAATTTGCGTTGATATGCCTGAACCAGCGTACCATTTTCGGGACGGCGTCCACTCGGAAAGGGGCCCCCATTTTCGATCAACATCGCGATCGAAACTGGCGCCCGGATTTGCATCGTCGTGGGTTTCCACACATCGTGGGAGGCAACAAGCGTTCAAATGTATCTATCTGCCAAGCAAGCAACAGGACCTATGCTGCTTGCTGTGCTCCGCTACCCACCCCCGCGCGCCTCACAGGCATCACCACGAGCCGATGGGATCGGTTTGTGATTGTGTCGGCTACAAGAGCCTTGCCACTCTCTCCTCGCGGCTGCGATGTCGCTCAATCACAACTTGTCTCGTTGAGGACGAAAGGGTAGTCGCTGTCTGACGAACGAGACGATCAACACAGACAGCGAGGACGAAAATACGACTTCTAAAGACAACCCTCCTATTGATAGTTCGAAGCGTACGTGTCGTGTTTCCCTCGTCGCGAGTACCAGATACCATGCTCCTGTGTGGTGGGCTGAGATGCTCCGGAGCGACGAGCCCCGTGTACTCATGTTGTGCACGGCCGTAGTCATATGACCATAGACCCTCGCATCCCTACAATGCCGGGACGGAGCGCGTTGGGTTTTCACCAACCAGGCAGACATTGCTTGCACCAAGCGCGAAACGCCGTGAGGTATTGGGCGAGTCGCATGGAGGGTGAGCTGCATCCTGCTAAGAACCGCCTCTGAGGCGGACTTGCATATGGACGACAGCTTCAATGAGTTAATTTAATTTCTGGTGTGGCCACTTCCGGAGACAGCAATGGGAGCACTATGTAACTGCCTCGCGGATGCCTTACCATATTAACACTACGTGATACGACCATTCTGCTTGTGCGGAGCAAAGGTTCTCCACCCCGCACAAATGATCTAACTCGGCCGCCAGCTTTGGTGACCGCCAAAAAAAAAAAAAACGGCACCCTGGTTGTCTAGCTCACGCAGCGAGCGGCGTGTTTTACAGCGTCGTTGCCAACCGACGCCAACCCAACCTATAAATATGCAATATATTTATAGGAAGGGGGGGGCGGGGGGAGTAGATGAGGTGAGGGTTGGTAGATTCAGGACGGCAGGGGTGGGAGATAGCGAGGGTATTAGTGGGGTAGGGAGAGGGGGGCGGGGGCGGTATGCACGGAGACACAGCTCTGGGGGCGAGATAAGGGAAAGGGTCGGTCGGGTCCGGGGGGGGGGGGCAAGACGACACAGAGGCAGGCGCCAGGATATTCATGAAATTGCTCTGAACGGGGGGGGGGTTCGAGGTAATCACTAAAAACGAACACAAAAATGATTTGGCGTGGACAAACAGATCGGTGGCTCCCCTGAGTACTATTAACGCGTATAGCCAAGGTCAGCAGGAAGATGCCGCTGTAATCCGTAAAAAAAAAAAAAAAAATGTGAGCCAGCGATGGTAAAAGGGAGTGTTGACGTTTTCGTTGGTATGATGAGGAGTTAATGGCATGTTTCCGTAAGTCTCAACGAGCTTGATCGCAGCAGCCCCTCGAAGGAAACATCTATGGATATGAGCGATCACTGCATACAACTTGATGTGCGAGCTCATGTTGGGGCAGAAATAGCAGACTGCAACAGCATCCGCAACAAGACACCTTCCGTGGTTTCCAGCTATCGGGATATCAATAGAAGCAAAACAACTGTTGCTGTTTGTAAACCAAGCGAAAACGTCAACAAAAAAATAAACACAGAATTAACAACGATTAAATAGTTGTTGTTTAACCAAAAATGAAAACGAAAACGACTCGCTGCTGTTGTTTTAAGCATTAATGAAAACGATCACCAAAAACCAACAACCAACAACCTTTGCTCAGACAAAAACTAAAACCTATCATAGCCACCTACAGTAGCCACCACTGTTCTTGTTCAAACAAAATATAAAACCTTAACCACCGCTGCTTTTGTTTCAAGCATTAATGAAAACGATAACCAAAAATCAACAACCAACAACCATTCTTTGTAGACAAAAACGAAAACCTAGCCAACAAGCCACTGTTCTTGCTTGAAACAAAACGAAAACTTAAAACCAAACCAAACCAAAACCTAACACCAACAACTACAGTAAAAATCAAGCCAAGCTTGGTCTTGCCACCGTACTGCGTGCGTACGTACGTACCCCTGCGGCATCCTCTCCCAGCTCGGACAGCGTCACGCGGATGCCGTCCGCCTGCTTCTTGAGCGGGGTGGACGCCCGTGCGCCTGTGGAGAGCATCGGCAATTGCTCCTTCAAGGTGCTGGAACAAGAACAAATATAACGAGACGCGCGAGGGGGGCGGGCGGGGGGGTAATCATGTCGTGCACGGCCATTAGTCGTATGACGATAGACCCTCTCGCATCCCTACAATGTCGGGATGGAGCACGTTGGGTTTTCACCGACCAGGCAGACATTACTAGCACCAAGCGCGAAGCGCCGTGAGGTATTGGGCGAGTCGCATGGAGGGTGACACAACGCCGGAACGGAGCATATCGGGGGGGGGGGGGGTGAGTGTGACCGGGTTGAAGTCACAGATGTACTGCTCAAGTCCAACGAGGCGTCGATCGGCGGTGCCGTATATATTACTGCTGTGGCAGACAGACAAGCGCTATTTACCGATTGTTGGGGGGAAGAAACCGGGGGGGGGGGGGGGGGGGGGGGGGGGGGGGGGTGCTTATTTGTAGCCTGCCTTGGTAATTTAACCATTGACCACGCATCCCTTTTTGAGACGTTAGTATCGGTAGGCAACGGTACCTGCAACATGTATTCGTACAAGAGTCCAAGCAAAGGGGGGAAAGAAAGAAAAAGGGGGCTGGGGTGATGAGAGTGGCATATGTAGTCTTCGGAACGTTATTTCACTCGAATTGTTTTCTTTCGCTTCCGCTTCCGAGAAATATATACCTGGTACCATATATACTAGGGAAAAACACGCCGTCTTCTTACCGCTTCTTCGTCGTGAAAACCCTTTTTACGAAAGAATTCACACCTCGGACGGACCATCGACTCGCACTTGATCACTTTAATTATCTATAGATATTTCGGGGAACATGTATTCCTGATATTCAAAAAATTGAAAAAACAACAGCTGTGAGCTCGAGGATTTCGTCGAAACTCATATTTGCTTCGTAGCTGGGTGTAATACTTCGATCGAGCGTACTTACGGATTTTATATGTTCTCATGCAGGATGTACATCCCGTATGAGGGGGACACAATCTGAGGCTGTAAATGTATTCCTGATATGTATGATCTGTATTATCTGTATGGTCTCTATGGTCTGTGTGATATGTATACGTAGTCTGTATGATCTGTATGATCTGTATGATCTGTATGATCTGTATGATCTGTATGATTTAGCTCATGCTGCTGGGCGGGACCCGTGTATTCTGCATGATCCACAGTAGTGCCTCGTACATGCTTTCCTGGGTTGGATAGGTACTACGTACACAGATGCTGCACAACCTCTCACGACGGCAGGTGAGGAACTAGGTGCTCTGGATTATCATATATGATCTGTATGATCTGTATGATTTAGCTCATGCTGCTGGGTGGGACCCGTGTATTCTGCATGATCCACAGTAGTGCCTCGTACATGATTTCCTGGGTTGGATAGGTACTACGTACACAGATGCTGCACAACCTCTCACGACGGCAGGTGAGGAACTAGCTGCTCTGGATCATCATCTATATGTAGATGATATACAGTACAGGACGCCTAATAAGAAAGCCAGGCTGAGATTTAGAAAAAAAAAAAAAAAACGGGAGTCGTTATCTTGAAATTAGTGTAGAAATCACCCTCTCTCAAATAAGAAATCCAGCCTGGACCATATTTCCTGTTTCTTATTTTATATAGGTGTCCTGTACTGTAGATCATGGTCTATCTGTAGATGATCTAGATCATGATCTATCTGTAGATTATCTACTGTAGACCACAATCTGTCCGAGAGGTATTACAGGAAAAACAGAATCAAAATATCCTGCACCAATTCCAATGATTATACATATAATGTACGTAGTGCGTCCCAAAAAAAAACGTGGCCGCAGTTCTCAACGGGCTTTAAGACGGGTGATCTACGGATACCAGCATACCTGGTACACCAGTATCGGGAATGTATACCAGGTAAAATCGGGAGGTGTGTCGTGTCTCGCTTTGACTTTGTGGTCACGTCGACGGAAAGCTCAGGTTCGAGATACAGGAGTGCCGGCCGCTATATAGTGACGGTATGCGCCAGTCAGCAATACCGGCATTATAGCGGCAACCGGCACTAATTACTCCGCACACTACCACACTGGTGAATCCCATCTGTGCCAAGCGATGCCATTAGCGGACAACCGGCACTATAGACGGGCCACTACTTCATATGGGACGGATATGGCAGAAAGGACCAGCCTGGACAGGACAAGACATAAAAAGAGACTACCAGGAAACAAGTGGGGCAACAATGACAGCAGTGTGCCACATAAAAGAGAAGAGCGAGGAAGGCAGAAACAGACAAAGATCAAGAGAAAAAAGAGAGGCAGAGACGGAAGGAAAAGAGATAAAAAAAATAGGAAAAGAGACAACCATAGGGACATAGAAAGGAGATGGAAGTAGGGATAGAGAGAGACTGAGATACGCATATACGAAGTTAGGGTTAGGGTTAGGGTTAGGGTTAGACATTGACAACGAGTACGTATATTATTGTCATATGATGTATAGATGACCGCGGTTTTTATCCCGCGGCTGACCGCCCCCAACACAAAAACTAGTATGTTGAGGAAAAACAGGACCTTGACGCACCCCAAAACCACCACCACCAACACCAACACCAACACCAACAAAAACAACAACTACACCAACATCAACACCAACACCAACACCAACACTACCAACAACAAAAACAACGACAACAGCAACACCGAACGAAAAAAAACTCCTTACCTCATTCTGGTGGACATGGTGCGCTGCTCTCGCCATTCCAGCCCGAGGAGGGCGGCGCGCAGGCTGACGGCGAACATCGTGCCCTGCTCAGCGCGCAAAAAAAACAAACCACATCACATCACCACAGGATATATACACACACCACTTCAGAATTACAGTAAACCAACACTACGGCTGTGAGTTTTTACATGTTGAAATGCTGGAGACTCAAAATTTTCCCAAGCTACGCGATCCATCGGGCGTGTGCTTGTGACGTATTTCATGTAATACTCAAGTGCTTGCCTGCGCATTCGAGTTCACGATATAAGTTGTGGGTGGGTGGATCGGTTGGTGCGTGTGTGTGTCCATCGGTTGGTGCGTACGTACGTCGTTGGGTGGGTGGGTCGGTGGTTGGGTGGTTGGGTGTGAGTGAGTGGATGTCGGTAAGTACGTGAGAGGAGTGCTGGGTGGGTGGGTGTCGGTGGGTCGGTTGATACGTGGTTGACTGCGTGTTGTGTGGATCGTGACCCAGTTCTTATTTTGTATTTTTGTTTCTGTCCGCTATTATTATACCGGCCCCGCCCTGGCATGGTTCGGGGTACCACTACTGTAGTTTCATGTATTACTCAAGTGCCTGCGCATTCGAGTTTACGGTGGAATCGTAGTCGATGCCGGTACTCAGTTTTCCATTCATAAAACAAAACATAAAAATAAAAAGGAAGCGGCAAGAGCGCAATGGAGGGGAGGGCGACGCTAACGAGACCCCAAAAAAACAAATGGTGAGACCCGACACCCGCCGGCAGCCGATCCAAAACGGCAAACGTCCGACAGATCATCTACAGATAAGATCATCTAGATCCTGACCTGCCGTTATATGACACGTTGTGCAGGATCTGCGTAATACAGATCTCACCCAGGAAACACGCTCTATTACGGAGGACCATAGTAAATAGGACCAAACTGTGTTAGTAATAAAAGGGAAATGTATAGGTTTTTGTGTGTGCCGTAGGTCCTATTTACTACATTAGCCCACCCCGTAATAGATCATCTCGGTCATACGACTCGCAACAGGCAACATGAGGTAGATAATGCAGATCGTACAGATCATGCAGATCATACAGATCATACAGATCATACATATGAGTTAAATATCTACCCGGAAAGATCTATAGACCATAAGGTGGGAATCGGTGGTCTGCCCGATGTTGTGCAATACTGCTGTAATAAGAGTACAGCCTGCTGACCAGAGATCGAACGACCTTATCTCAAATGCCAACTCGCCTAACCTCCCCCCACGCCCCCCCCCCTCGCCCGCAGCCACGAACAAATGAACACACCGCCCACACCTAAACACACGCACCAAGCGCAGCATGCACGTATCATTTAAAAAACGAAAAAAAAGGGGACCAATCTTCATCTTCTTCTCGCTCCACCCCTCCCCCCCCTTCTTATCCTCCTCCTATATATCAAAAGACGAGAACCACTACTAAATAAACACACCCACAAAACAACCAAGCAGACACGCAAAAAAAACACACACGCACACGGACAAGCAGAGAAATCAAACAAACAAGCAGAACAAAAACAACTACGTACTAGAAGAAAAACAATAAACTACGTACACATACTACAGTACGTAATTGATATATACTATTAATAATACACCTACTACCATTGCTACTACTGCTGCCAAGACTATATGAACACCACACAAACACTATCGCTACCACTACCACTACCTCACCGGTCCTCACCATGATGATAGGGTGGAAGAACGACGCCGTCCTCCCCTCGATTATCCCGAACTCCCCGCCCTTAGCGCTAGCCTCGGCCGCCCCAAGAACGAGCGGAGCAAGCGCCGCGGCACCCGCGCCAGCCGCCACCCGCACGCCGGCGCCCGCCCTGGCAGCACCACCCCCCCGCCCAAACGCCTTTTCAACACACTCGAAATCCACATCGAACGTTTCGGCTCCTCGCTGCTGTTGAGATTCGGAAGCGGACGCTGGGCTAACCGTCATGGAGACGGCGCGGGAGGCTTTTAGGGGGAGGGGGGCATGCAGCAGTGGGGAGTTGAGGGCGGCGGGAGGCGGGAGGGGGGGGGGGGTGAGGGTACAGCAGTAGGAGAGTACAGCACTACAGCAGCCGTAAAACGGTGGTACGTATGTTATGATTCTGCTGTATGTATTTCGATGAAATCCTCGAGCTCACAGCTTTTGTTTTTTCATTTTTTAAATACACATACTGGTATTAGCTACGAGTAGCAAATATGAGTTTCGACGAAATCCTCCATCTCACAGCTGTTGTTTTTTTACTATTAAAAAATATACATACTGGTCTACCTCCGTATGATATTACGGGTAAGCATAGTACGACACTACTCGTACATAACTTTACTTTTAGGACATCGTTACGTATTCAGGACCCTGTTGGTACAAATCATAGCGTAGCGACAAAAAAAAAACAAAAAAAAAAAAGGAGAAGGTGCGGTGTCATAAACTATAAACCGTTTAGAATTAATACACAGGAAGATCAATGCAGCAGTATGATATGATATGCATGTACAAGTATACATGAGTATCATCGTACTGCGCACGTATCGTATAACCAGAGCATAGGGTTTATTATACAACCTGGTATCCCACTACTACGCTGGTACTCGGGCGGTGCGTCTCCTGGTTTCACACCTTCTACCTGGTAGCCCCTAGCCCTGGATGCTGCATGCTACTCTAAAAAACTACCACACCCCACTACCCACTATCACTATTGCGGGGGGGCATAGTAAATACCTGGTAGGACCGAATATTGTACGTAAGGGCCCGTTTTAACGAAGAAGAAAAAAAATCAATTTGGAAAAAAAAAAAATCAAATCCGCTTTTCATTGGTCAACACACGCACCAGCACCAAATATTAGGATCTAATAATCTTTGGTGCTGGTGCGTGTGTTGACCAATGAAAAGCGAATTTGAATTTGAATTTTTCCAAATTGAATTTATTTTATACTCGTTAATTCGGGCCCTAATGTAAGTAAAAATAGGAAAACATACTCGTACTCGTAGGTAGGTTTTTGTGTATACCGTATTTACTATGGTCCCACGTAATACTTTTGAAGTATCATATCCTGCTGAACTATCTACAGCTATTAATAGTATTAATAGTAGATCATGGAAGCAGGTGTCGATGATCATATCGTAAGTAGATATGAGGTGTTCCAACACCCAACACAGGCTTCAGCGGACATAATGAAGCCAGTCCACTAATGGTATGTATTAGACCATTGTGCCAGAGTCATACTTAGGCATACAAATAGTACAGGAACACCTAATGATAATAAGAAACAGGAAATATGGTCCAGGCTGGATCTCTTATGTGAGAGAGGGTTCTTTCTACACATATGTCAAGATAACAACTCCAGAATTTCTTATTTTCTTCGAAATATCAGCCTGGCTTTCCTATCAGCCTGTTTCTTAGTACGAGGGTGTCCAGTACTGCTGTACCCTGTACCCGGTATATGCACGGCCAAGCTTGATGCCAGGGAGGTACGATTCGCCACACATATTTATATGGATGTGTACCTCTGGTACAGAAGGAAACAGCAGAAGCAACGAAGCAACAGGGTGCGAGACCTGAGAACTGGGAATTGAGAGTAACAATTACGCGGCTTTCTTGCGAACTGCTGTACGCAGGTAAACTGTCGTACCGGGTACGTACGACACATGCGCCGCGAAAACTATCATGTGTTCCAAGCTCCAAGTGTGTTCTCTCGTGTTTCTTCCAAAGTGCTGACGCAGAGCAGCATATTTTATCCAGCATAAGCAAGCGCGCGGCAGTACATATATACGACACCCTTGCAAGCGAACAAGACCATGACCACCGAATCGTCCTCCTCCATGTCAGCATTGCTATCGTTATCGGCGTCATCGTCTAGCACTCTCGTCGCCGAGGGGCAGGTACAACTACGTACACCAGGTGGTTGACAGTCAGCGACCCAACCGCTCGGTACTTTGTACTGCTGTAGTCTAGAAGTTCATCATGCACTACTGCTGCTGCTGCTGCTGTGCCAGCCCGAAAATCGAGGCAAAACCCGACCCACACAACATCCCGTCCCTGTGCGCTACCAGGGCCCACGGAGCAACACCACCCACACAATAAGCAAAGGCAGTGTCAGAACTGCACGGCAGGGACCGACTACGCGTAGCCCGGTAGCACAGACGATGTCATAGGGCACAAAGATTCGCGCTGCTTTGGGTCCCTGGCTGTGTGACTCGTCACAACAAACAGCAGCAGTGCGGTGTCATGCTCATCGTCACCTCGAATTCCCAGGGCAGGAGACGAGCGAGCGAGCGGCGCGCCGACGAAAGCGGACGACCCTCCCACCAGTGCAACGCACAGCGTGGTGCTTTTGGCGAAGCCCTTCATAGTTTCGGAGTCGCGACGTAGAGTAGGAGAAGGAACAGGGTCGTCGACAAGAGGTGACATGATTTCGCGAAAATCCTGATCAGGGAGTGACATAATCTTGGGAAGGCTTGTTTCAAATTGATTTCTTGGGGAGGCGGGGTTGTTTCTTTAAAGATTTAAAAAAGGGCAATGGTCATTTGGGGGTACGACTGGGGTGTCGCCCCGATGGTCTAGAGGTAACCTCGAACGCTTCTGAACGTTGATGTCTGGAGTTCGAATCTCACGTGGGTCGGACTTTTGAGTTTATTTGCAAAAATAAATAAAAAACGGAATCAACTGCTGAGAGCGCCAATTAATAGTAGCGTGGGTAGGCACAATTCGATGCGAGTCGACGAGGGAAGGAAAGGCTGAAGTCTTCTCGCGATAAAAATGCAAGGCAAGAACCGTAGTGGGGGAGGAGGGAGAGGAGCCTACTTTGTGACCCCGGATCTGAGTTACGACTAGGGAGGAGAGAGAAAGGAAGGGCGAAGATAATAAATGGGATGGACAAAAAACAAAGGGCAATGGTCATTTGGGGGTATACCCCCTGGTTTACGGCCATTTGGGGGTAGGGTCAAAATGCGCCCGCGGAACGCGCTCCCGCGGGCCCAAACAGGCCTCAAACGCCATTCCGAAGCCCTGGCGAGATGCCCGAAGCCCATGCCAAGCACGCACACAACTTTTTTTTTTTTCAGGCACGTCCTTGGGCCTAACGGGACGGCGGCGCACGAGGGAGCAAACGAAGTCCCCCCTTTGACCACATCTTGGGGGGGGATAACCCCACGTACCTACTAAATTTATCTACTCCCCCCGATTGACCACTTTTTTCACCCCGTTTGACCGAAAACCATACCCCCTTTTGACCATCTGCGACAGCCCCAAAAACGACTACAGCAGTACGTATCGCGCGTCACCGCCCAACAGCCCGACATAGACACGGGACGGAACATCCCAGAACTTGCGAGTAGTCGGGATCGTTTGCCTCCCAAGAAATACATATCGGCACAACTATACAAATCAAATCTTTATAGACGATATGAAGATATCGGCTCTTCTGAGAAAACATGACGGTGATGGGGGAATCAGAACACATACATACGAGTGCGTGTATACTCGGCGTATGGGTCGTGAGTTGCTGGGTGCTTGGTGCTTCGTTCCTGGGTGCTGTGGGTCATGGATGCGCGGTGTTGGGTTGTTGGACGGGAGGGGTCTTTGGGACACGAGCAACATCAGGCCCAACGACGGTCGTTAGTCTTCTTGAGAAGTGCTTTCCTCCTGTCCCCAACGTATCCATCCCCGACGGCAGGCTGGTGTGTTCGAGTACAGATCGCCAGGATCACACCCAGCAACCAAGCACCAAGCAACCAGCAACCCACGACCCATACGCCGAGTATATACGTATGTGTTCTGATTCCCCCATCACCATAGCAACCAAGCACCAAGCACCAAGCACCCAGCAACTCACGACCCATACGCCGAGTATACACGCACTCGTATGTGTTCTGATTCCCCCATCACCGTCATGTTTTCTCAGACAGAAGAGCCGATATCTTCATATCGTCTATAAAGATTTGATTTGTATAGTTGTGCCGATATTTATTTCTTGGGAGGCAAACGATCCCGACTACTCGCAAGTTCTGGATGTTCCGTCCCGTGGTCTGTTCGGGCTGTTGGGCGGTGACGACGCGGATACGTACTGCTTGCTGTAGTCGTTTTTGAAGCTGTCACAGATGGTCAAAAAAAAGGGGGTATGGTTTCGGTCAAACGGGGTGAAAAAAGTGGTCAATCGGGGGGAGTAGATAAATTTAGTAGGTACGTGGGGTTATCCCCCCCCAAGATGTGGTCAAAGGGGGGACTTCGTTTGTTCCTTCGTGCGCCGCCGTCCCGTTAGGCCCAACGACGTGCCTGAAAAAAAAAAAAGTTGTGTGCGTGCTAGGCATGGGCTTCGGGCATCTCGCCAGGGCTTCGGAATGGCGTTTGAGGCCTGTTTGGGCCCGCGGGAGCGCGTTCCGCGGGCGCATTTTGACCCTACCCCCAAATGGCCGTAAAACAAGGGGGTATACCCCCAAATGACCATTGCCCTTTAAAAAACAAATGTTTAAAAAAAAAAAAAAATGATACGTACGTATCCACGCGGCCAGATCCAGCCCACTTTACGTCTCCGCACCCCAGCAAACGTGAGCAGTGAGCAGGAGGAGAAGATTGACGTGAAATATGACGTTCACCACGGCCACGAGAACGAGGGAGGGTGCCTGTTAGTGCCGCAGCAACACTCAGCGGCAAAAAGCGAACCGGACGATGATGACACCAGCAACGACAACAGCAACAAGCATCTCGTTGTCTGTGAAGAAGAACCGGACCCGCGACGCAGAACAACACGCCAACGTGCGGGCTTCGCGCTGCTGGCCTGCTGAGTCTGCTGTTGGTGCCTCCAGCCCTGGTGGCCTGCATCGCCGCGACTCTTTTTGGGTTAGGGCTGCGAGAAGAAGAAACATATTAACAAGGGCGTCACGCGTCAGCCCACCAGGCAATCATCCTCATCAGTGGCGGTGTTGATGTACGGTAGATTTAGTACGAGCAGCAGCAGTATAACCAGGTGTAGTAATAATATTAATAGTGGTGGAAGATATCCTTGGCAAGGGGTGTGTAACGGTAGCGGAGGAGCGATGTCAGCCGCTCAGAATAAGGGCAGCTTTGGCGCCTCGTGCAGCGCCCGCCGGCTGGACCTCTCGGGGGGGCGCTGTGTAGGACAGAGGGGTCTCCAGCGGCATCGCCAGCAGCAAACAGCACCACCACCACCACCACCACACCACCACCACCACCGCCAGGAGAAGGAGAGAGGGGAACACGTGCCGAGTGCCGTTAACGGGCACGGGCGATCTTCCGTGCGGATTCGAAGTTGGTTTATTGCTGTTGTTTCGTTTTCCTGCTGCTTCGTTTTTTTTTCAGCTGCGAAACCGGCGAAACTAATAATAATAATCTACGAGTACAGTACTACTGTTATGAAATCCAAGTGGTTCGTCGGCGGCGAATCTTCGGCACAAGAAATGGAAGACACGAGCAAAATTAAAACGGACATCTGACATCCTATTAAAGCGGTCCGTTTCGACTTCACGATACCTTAGATACGGCAACGTACATGCACAGCTTCCATATGGAGGGGAATAGGTACCGAGTTCCGTGCAAGGACACACGGGCGATTTCCCTTGCGGTTTCGAGGTGGGATTATGATGGCTGATGTTAAGTGCTTCCCTTATAGGTATGTACACTACCAAAATATGCAGAACAGGTGCATGCGAAACCGAACCTATACGTACTGTACCAGGTATAATTCTAAATACTGATTGTGTGTCCCCGAAACGTTGGCGCAGTCACGAAAGAGTTTTTTACAATATATTATCTCTTATGTCGGCAGTAAAATGGAAAATATTAAAGAGCGGCAGACAGGCAGGCAGACAGACAGACAGACAGACAGACAGACAGACAGACAGACAGACAGACAGACAGACAGACAGACAGACAGACAGACAGACAGACAGACAGACAGACAGACTAGACACATTCAGAGTTTCCACCACACCAAACCCCCCGTAGAACAGGGGGGGAAAGCTTCGATTGAGGTTGCCAGTCAAACAAAAAGCTGAGAAGTCAAAACACGAACGGTACCCCGGGAGGCGGGGATTTGGCCCAGGCCGAGCGTCTGCGTGATGGCTATATCAGTACTCGTTGCCGGGATCGAGCTTCAACAGCCCACTGTCCAGTGCACTCATCATTGCGATCGAAATGCGCGCTAGAACGTACTGCTGTACTTTCCCTTGTATGACGTTACGAAAAAAAAACGATTTGTTACGAAGAGTGCTTCGATTAGGGTTGTTAGTCAAATCTGAGAAGTTCAACAAACACACGGCACCCCAGGAGGTGGGGTTTGGCCCAGGTAAGGCGTCTGCGTAATGGCTATCGGTACACGTTTGTTATTTCACGGGGTGGGTCGACGGCCAGGGATCAGAAGAAACAATAAAATAAAATATAAAAACGGCCAGAGTCATGCCTGAGGTCAACGAGAAGTAAGTGAGGACGAACGGACTGACGGTCGGACGGACGGACAACGACTCATGTTTTATCGTAAGAGTTCCCACAGTGTACCACTGGGGAATAACACCTCCCTTACCCGTTCTACCCGTTTCACATTCGCCAGGAGACACTGGGGAAAAGACAGACAGAGGGTGAGGGAGTGTGGTGGTGTGGTATATAGCGCGTCGGTACCATGCGTCTCAACGTGTGCATTCCCATAATATTATCCCCATTCCATGACACCCCTCTCTCCCTCTCTTTCACCCTCTCTACACCAGCTATTAAAGTATGGTACCCCCTCCCCCCCCAAGCCGCTTCACGTATGTGCCTCCCCCTCCTCCCCCTCCTCCTCCCCATAAACCGTCTACCCAACCCGTAGGCTTATTAGCGAAGAACAAAGCAAGAACGTATGTACGTACGGAAGAAACAGAAGAAAACACCATGTACGAGAAGAAGGGGAAAAAAAAGCAAACAGAAGAGTTAAAAGAAAGAATTCGTGAAATCGACCGGTGGCTTATTTGTTCGATCGACTCGAGACTCGTTGTACTGCAACCATCCATCTTCAAATAATTCGTCAAACAATCCATTAACCTCCAGACCCGGGGGTGGGGCAGTGTTAGAAGTAAGCACGAAGACGACCGCACCCCCCCCCCATCCCCCTCCCCTCGAAATCGCCTCTTTGTCTCTATGTTCCTCTCGCTGCTTACTGTAAAACCTCTACTGCGAATTCGTTTTGCAACGATAAAAGTAAATCGCGCGAAAATGAGCCGCAGTCCACAACGCTCGGAACACTGACGCGCGGATATCGAAGCAAGCAAGCAGGCAAGCAAGCGGCGCAGTGCGCCAAGTGGACCAGCAAGCCAGCAAGGAATCAGAGCAAGCTACGAAGGAAGCCAACGAGCAAAACAGGTAAGCAGCAAAGCAAGCCAGAATCACCTCGCCAACCCAGCAAAGCTACGAGAGCTAGCAACCAAGGCACCACCACCACCACCACCACCATCACCACCACCAGCCGCGAGGAGTCAAAGCGAGGCAAAGGAGAGCAGCCAAAAAGCAAACGGAGGCACCAACCCACCAGCAGAGCAAGCTATGAATAGCAAGCAAAGGCAGCCAAGCCGCAGCAAGGGATCAAAGCGAGGCAAAGAAGAAAGCAGCCAAAAGGCAAACCGAGCCACCAACCCAGAGCAAAGCAAGCTAGCATACAAGCAAGCCAGCAAGTCAACCAGCAAGGACTCAAAAGCGAGCTAAAAAGCAAGCAAGCAATCCACCACAGCCAAACGCGCAAGTCCGCACTCAAATCACGGAAGCAAGCCAACCAGCCAGTAGGGAATATCGGAAATCAAGCAAGCGAGCAATCCAGCCAGCGAACGATTCAACCAAAGCGAGTGGGCAACCCACCACCGAACAAACTAACCACGCCAAAACGACGGAAACAAAAGGTCAGGAAACAAAAGGTTAGGAAAAAAAACGTAACCCAAAGGCCGGGTCTCATTGCCCGCCCCCGCCGCCCATGTCCTTCTTCATCTGATCCAATTCAGACTCGACCTCAGGCGTCGATGACGTTAGCTGCGGAGCAGCCCCCTTCTTTTCCGGGAGCTGAGAAATATAAGCAAAAACGGATAACCACACGGAACCGGGGTGGGGAGAGAGGNTGTATGTATGTATGTATGTATGTATGTATGTATGTATGTATGTATGTATGTATGTATGTATGTATGTATGTATGTATGTATGTATGTATGTATGTATGTATGTATGTATGTATGTATGTATGTATGTATGTATGTATGTATGTATGTATGTATGTATGTATGTATGTATGTATGTATGTATGTATGTATGTATGTATGTATGTATGTATGTATGTATGTATGTATGTATGTATGTATGTATGTATGTATGTATGTATGTATGTATGTATGTATGTATGTATGTATGTATGTATGTATGTATGTATGTATGTATGTATGTATGTATGTATGTATGTATGTATGTATGTATGTATGTATGTATGTATGTATGTATGTATGTATGTATGTATGTATGTATGTATGTATGTATGTATGTATGTATGTATGTATGTATGTATGTATGTATGTATGTATGTATGTATGTATGTATGTATGTATGTATGTATGTATGTATGTATGTATGTATGTATGTATGTATGTATGTATGTATGTATGTATGTATGTATGTATGTATGTATGTATGTATGTATGTATGTATGTATGTATGTATGTATGTATGTATGTATGTATGTATGTATGTATGTATGTATGTATGTATGTATGTATGTATGTATGTATGTATGTATGTATGTATGTATGTATGTATGTATGTATGTATGTATGTATGTATGTATGTATGTATGTATGTATGTATGTATGTATGTATGTATGTATGTATGTATGTATGTATGTATGTATGTATGTATGTATGTATGTATGTATGTATGTATGTATGTATGTATGTATGTATGTATGTATGTATGTATGTATGTATGTATGTATGTATGTATGTATGTATGTATGTATGTATGTATGTATGTATGTATGTATGTATGTATGTATGTATGTATGTATGTATGTATGTATGTATGTATGTATGTATGTATGTATGTATGTATGTATGTATGTATGTATGTATGTATGTATGTATGTATGTATGTATGTATGTATGTATGTATGTATGTATGTATGTATGTATGTATGTATGTATGTATGTATGTATGTATGTATGTATGTATGTATGTATGTATGTATGTATGTATGTATGTATGTATGTATGTATGTATGTATGTATGTATGTATGTATGTATGTATGTATGTATGTATGTATGTATGTATGTATGTATGTATGTATGTATGTATGTATGTATGTATGTATGTATGTATGTATGTATGTATGTATGTATGTATGTATGTATGTATGTATGTATGTATGTATGTATGTATGTATGTATGTATGTATGTATGTATGTATGTATGTATGTATGTATGTATGTATGTATGTATGTATGTATGTATGTATGTATGTATGTATGTATGTATGTATGTATGTATGTATGTATGTATGTATGTATGTATGTATGTATGTATGTATGTATGTATGTATGTATGTATGTATGTATGTATGTATGTATGTATGTATGTATGTATGTATGTATGTATGTATGTATGTATGTATGTATGTATGTATGTATGTATGTATGTATGTATGTATGTATGTATGTATGTATGTATGTATGTATGTATGTATGTATGTATGTATGTATGTATGTATGTATGTATGTATGTATGTATGTATGTATGTATGTATGTATGTATGTATGTATGTATGTATGTATGTATGTATGTATGTATGTATGTATGTATGTATGTATGTATGTATGTATGTATGTATGTATGTATGTATGTATGTATGTATGTATGTATGTATGTATGTATGTATGTATGTATGTATGTATGTATGTATGTATGTATGTATGTATGTATGTATGTATGTATGTATGTATGTATGTATGTATGTATGTATGTATGTATGTATGTATGTATGTATGTATGTATGTATGTATGTATGTATGTATGTATGTATGTATGTATGTATGTATGTATGTATGTATGTATGTATGTATGTATGTATGTATGTATGTATGTATGTATGTATGTATGTATGTATGTATGTATGTATGTATGTATGTATGTATGTATGTATGTATGTATGTATGTATGTATGTATGTATGTATGTATGTATGTATGTATGTATGTATGTATGTATGTATGTATGTATGTATGTATGTATGTATGTATGTATGTATGTATGTATGTATGTATGTATGTATGTATGTATGTATGTATGTATGTATGTATGTATGTATGTATGTATGTATGTATGTATGTATGTATGTATGTATGTATGTATGTATGTATGTATGTATGTATGTATGTATGTATGTATGTATGTATGTATGTATGTATGTATGTATGTATGTATGTATGTATGTATGTATGTATGTATGTATGTATGTATGTATGTATGTATGTATGTATGTATGTATGTATGTATGTATGTATGTATGTATGTATGTATGTATGTATGTATGTATGTATGTATGTATGTATGTATGTATGTATGTATGTATGTATGTATGTATGTATGTATGTATGTATGTATGTATGTATGTATGTATGTATGTATGTATGTATGTATGTATGTATGTATGTATGTATGTATGTATGTATGTATGTATGTATGTATGTATGTATGTATGTATGTATGTATGTATGTATGTATGTATGTATGTATGTATGTATGTATGTATGTATGTATGTATGTATGTATGTATGTATGTATGTATGTATGTATGTATGTATGTATGTATGTATGTATGTATGTATGTATGTATGTATGTATGTATGTATGTATGTATGTATGTATGTATGTATGTATGTATGTATGTATGTATGTATGTATGTATGTATGTATGTATGTATGTATGTATGTATGTATGTATGTATGTATGTATGTATGTATGTATGTATGTATGTATGTATGTATGTATGTATGTATGTATGTATGTATGTATGTATGTATGTATGTATGTATGTATGTATGTATGTATGTATGTATGTATGTATGTATGTATGTATGTATGTATGTATGTATGTATGTATGTATGTATGTATGTATGTATGTATGTATGTATGTATGTATGTATGTATGTATGTATGTATGTATGTATGTATGTATGTATGTATGTATGTATGTATGTATAACATATGTCTGGTGCAACACTCACCAGGCCCTTCATCTTGGCCAGCTCGTCGTCCACGGCGTTGGTCCCCTCCAATGCCTTGAACTGCCCCTCGAGAGATACGCTCGACGTGCCCGTAAGCTCCCCGGAGATCTACAACACACACAGGCAGGCCGCAGCAGCAGCACGTCGAGCGGCGCGGCGCACGAGCAAAAACAGACACGTAAAAGCGAGCAATCGAAACGTTTTTTTTTGTTGAACATGGCTTAAATGCGCGATGATCATCGTAATTGATACCAGGCACACTATTAATAGGTAACAAACACACTGACCCGGAATATAGTCCCCTTTTGAACTATGATATAAGCACTACACGTTCTTACATTTCCGGCCACTGTGGGGGGTGAATAGAGTACATAGCAGTGTAGCCACCTAACAAGAGAGAAATGGCGATTTCGTCAACTTTTAAAGGAAGGGCGTGCCAAGTATTACACAAGCATCACCGTGATGCGGCCTGCCGGCCACAGGCAGAGTCAGCATCGCGAGCAGCGAACGAACAGCAGAGAAAAATAGAAACAAGGCCACAGGCAGCCCGCATCGCGAGCAGCGAACAACAACAACAACAACAACAACCAGCCACAGGCGGCAGCTCTCGGCATACAGTACAGGACCCCAAATAAAAAGACAAGCTCAAAAGACAATAAAAGCCAGGCTGATATTTAGAGGAAAATAGGAAACGTGAAGAGTCGTTATCTTGATATTAGTGCAGAAACACCCTCCTCTCGAATAAGAAATCCAGCCTGTCTGAACCAGTTTTCCTGTTTCTAAATTATGTCCTGTACCTGGTACTGTATTTCGCACAAGCAACAAAAAACGCTACGTATGAGTATGGCGGGGGGGGGGCACGATGGCATAGTAAATAAGTAATAAGGTATCCCCGTACGACAAACTGATGAATATCGTGTTCCCGAAACGACCAAACATGCCGGGTTTTAAAGAAATCATACAAGTACAACAGTAGTCGATATGATCGTGTCTATTAATAGTACTAACTAACATCACACCAAGAAAAAAAACAAGGTGTTATGTATGTATATCTTCGTCCTCTCTCTCTCACCTCGGCGCTGGCCTCGAGGTTTTCGACCTTCTCCTGCATGCGGTCGAAGGCGTCCATGCTCGTCGTCCCGCTGATGTTGCCAAGCATGTCGTTCACCTGGGTGGTCGTCTTGGCCGTGCGGGCCCTCGCGATCAAAGTGTCTTTTTGCCCCTGATGGAACATATTTTAGAAAAAAAAGGCACATGGGATGGCATGATCGCCAGCGCCATCATCGCCACCAAAAGCAACGTTGTCGGGGGGATGGCAAAACAACAAACACACAGACACATACGTAGGAAGGGGGGGGGTGGGGAAGCGTGTCGGGGGGGGGGCGAGGGGAAGGGAAGACAAGGCAGGAAGGGGAGGAGGTTGAGGGCGCAGGGGGGAGGGAAGGGGGGGGGGGGTGGGGGGGTTAAGATGGCCAGACAAAGAGTGCTGGCTGTGAGGGAGCTGTCAGGTCGTTGGCAAGAGCGGCAGGCGTCGTCCGAACCCCCTGCCTGCGCACAAAAGCACGACCCCCACCCCATGCACGGCCACACAAACACCAATGTCAAGGCCGACACCATCAAGAACGTCCTCCCAGGAAGGTTCAAGGCGCGCTTCAAAAGGACTTTTACCACGAATTACTAACAATTTCACTACAAAAACAAAACGCAAAAGAAAAACTACGGTGCGCAAGAAGAAGTACACGTGCTCTCGAGAGCACCCCAAAAGCCCGCACGCACACGCACACACACGCACACACGCACACACAATCGCACGAAACACAGGCAGCAATCTGCCCTCATGACTGCTATATAGGCCAATGTCACCCCCCTTCATGCGACTCTCCGAACATCTCACGGCGCTTCGCGCTTGGTGCTAGCAATGTCTGCCTGGTCGGCGAAAACCCGACATGTTCCAATACACGACTACTACCTTGCATGAATATCGAGTACACCCCCCCCCCCCCCCCCCCCCCCCCCCCCCCCCCCACCCCCCCCCCCCCCCCCCCCCCTCCCCCCCCCCCCCCCCCCTCCCCCCCCCCCCCCCCCCTCCCCCCCCCCCCCCCCCCTCCCCCCCCCCCCCCCCCCTCCCCCCCCCCCCCCCCCCTCCCCCCCCCCCCCCCCCCTCCCCCCCCCCCCCCCCCCTCCCCCCCCCCCCCCCCCCTCCCCCCCCCCCCCCCCCCTCCCCCCCCCCCCCCCCCCTCCCCCCCCCCCCCCCCCCTCCCCCCCCCCCCCCCCCCTCCCCCCCCCCCCCCCCCCTCCCCCCCCCCCCCCCCCCTCCCCCCCCCCCCCCCCCCTCCCCCCCCCCCCCCCCCCTCCCCCCCCCCCCCCCCCCTCCCCCCCCCCCCCCCCCCTCCCCCCCCCCCCCCCCCCTCCCCCCCCCCCCCCCCCCTCCCCCCCCCCCCCCCCCCTCCCCCCCCCCCCCCCCCCTCCCCCCCCCCCCCCCCCCTCCCCCCCCCCCCCCCCCCTCCCCCCCCCCCCCCCCCCTCCCCCCCCCCCCCCCCCCTCCCCCCCCCCCCCCCCCCTCCCCCCCCCCCCCCCCCCTCCCCCCCCCCCCCCCCCCTCCCCCCCCCCCCCCCCCCTCCCCCCCCCCCCCCCCCCTCCCCCCCCCCCCCCCCCCTCCCCCCCCCCCCCCCCCCTCCCCCCCCCCCCCCCCCCTCCCCCCCCCCCCCCCCCCCCCCCTCCCTCTCCACAAGCCTCCGCAGCAGTGTTTGGTCGCCTATTGCCACTCTTGAATGTATATCGTGCATTGGGAGCTCATTGAACATTTTCCCATCGCCCTGCGTCGTCCATCACCTCATGGCGCCTCGCAACCAACCCCCCAACAACAATACCCACCAACAACACCGACAATAACAACACCAACACTCACCAACAACAACACCACCGACAACAACAACAACAACACCCAACACCAACACCACCACCACCACTACACCAACAATACCCACCAACAACAACGCCAACACCAACAATTCCCACCAATAACACCAACACCATTACACCACCAACACCACCAACACCAACACCCCTAGCTCCTAGCTCATCGCCTCCTTACCCCAAACCCCTACCCCTAACCCCTTACCCCTATGTACGGCCATATATCTATAGCAAACCTGCTGCTGCCGCCGTGCCAACGCCTCCCTGGCCAGCCCCTCGTCCCCGTTCTGCAGCGCCAGCTGAGCCCGGTCGTACCAGCTCTTCGCCAGCCTCTCCGCCTCCGCGTTCTGCCTCTCCATCCGCTTCTGGGAAGCGGACACCTGATACCATAATTAAAGAAAAAAACGTACCCACGAGGAATTTTAGGGGATAGGGGATATATAGGTGATACAGGAGTTGTAGAAGGCGTTATGCCTGTATCAGGGTGGAGGGGGGGGGGGGGCTTGGGTCGTTCTGTCTCTCTCCATCGCTCGAGGAAGCGCGACAATCGCTAATCGAATAAAAAAACACACGGATGTTCTTAGAGGATAGGGGATAGGGGTTATAGGATCAAAAAAAGGAGAGGAGGGGGGGGGGGGGGGCGGGTACTCATTTGTTGCTTGCCTTAGTCATTTGACCATTGACCACGCATCCCTTTCAAGACGGAGCACCGTTCCTACTCCTAATAGAGACACCTCCAACACTTGGCGCCTCATTACGTTGTTTCCATATTTACAAAGAACCTTTTGCTATTCTTATCCCCTTCCTGTTTCGCCGCCTGTGGCCACCATCTATCTCCTAAGATAGCGATCGTTTTCTCGCTACTATTTAGTGTACCAAACTGCTCTATGCCACACTCGTCTATTTTCCTCATCTCCTCCTCAAGCACATCCCTTTCTCCTTATACCTTTCATCTCTCCCACTATGTGAATTCTACTCTCTATTGCTTTGCCACATGGGCACATCTGTGCATCTACTTCCTCCTCCTCCCGCTACTGGTATACCTCCTCCTTCTTTCTGGCAGGTCCAGGTCCCCTACGCGAAATCGCAGTTTCAGCTTTTTCGCGAAGTCCATTGGGCCATGCAGATACCTTTTCATGCCTATTCCTTCTCTCAACCCCCCGTATATCTCTAAGTGTTCTTCCCCTTCTATCGTATTTCTTAGCGCTAGCCTTTCCCTGCTTTCTATCCTTTCTTTTACTTCTGTCTTGTATCCGCTAAATTTCTCTATGGCCAGCATCTCTTTTTCGTTTCCTATATCCTTCCATACTTTCTCCACTACGCTATCCCACCTTATTCCAGCTCGCCCTTTGGTTACTTTCTCCCATACAGCTTTATCAGCTATGGCTGGCAACCTCTTATTTGGCATGTTCTTTACTTTATATTGCCATTTCAACTTACGCACGTCTCTATTTGTCTTAAGTGGGTACATTCCTAGTTCTGCTCTCAATACTGTATTACTCGTCGTACTTGAGCAACCTAGTACTTGTTTAGGGGGGGGGGGGTATCGTTCTGCCTTTACATCCGTTTCTGGGAAGCGAACACTTCATGTCATTGAAAACAAAACAAAAAAAAACACGCACACGCACACACGGGTATTTTACGGGATAGGGGATTTGCCTTAGGGGTTGTAAAAGGCGTTATGCAGTATCGCTGAAACGGACACCTCATCGCACTTGAAGCATACACGGAGTATTTTAGGGGATAGAGGGGTGTACATATACAGATAGGCGTTCTGTATATATGGGTTAGGAGAGGGGGGGGGGGGTATACTCATATCGTGCACGGCCGTAGTTGTATGACCATAGACCCTCGCATCCCAACAATGCCGGGACGGAGCACGTTGGGTTTTCACCAACCAGGCAGAAGGGTTCGGGGGGGGGGTGGGGCTCGGGACCGTTCAGCCCCTCCGTCCGCTTCTGAAAAGCGAGACACCTGGTATCACCAGTGACCACTACTAGTAGCCGACGGTGGTGGGCACGGAAATGAAAAAAAAGCGCACAAGGGAGAATTTAGGGGACAGGGGATAGGGTATAGGGGATAGGGGACAGGATTTTATCGAGGGCTCTTCATGGGTCATGACACGACCCGCGGGTCAGGAAGCTTTCCAAATCTGACGGGTCGGGTCGGGTCGGGTCGGGTCAGGAGGTTTTCAAACTCTCACGGGTCGACCCGACTCCCTAACCCAGATGTGCATCTGCGTTGCATTTTGCGACGCAACATTGACATTCCATCACGCGTGAGGACACAAAATGATCGAGGTAAGGCTCACCTCCGCGTAAGACTGGCGGATCTTGACCAGGTCCTTCTGCATGTCCTCCACGGCTTGCTCCAGGATCTTAAGGATAACAAGCGCGCGAAAAAAAAAGAGCCGAGGGTTTGCACACAAGTTTAAAGGCCGAGGAAACGTGAGGAGGGGGGGGGGGGGCGGGCCCAGGGGGGGGGGGCGGGGGGGTGGTACTTTCATTTTCATTACACTGGCCGCTAGTCTTGACCATAAACCTCGCACCCTAGGCGGAGGGGGGCGGGGACGCACTTGTTGCATGCCGTAGTCGCTGGACCATTGACCACAAACCTCTTTCTAGACGGAGCACCGTCAACTATTCCTAATAGAGACACCCCCAACATTTGGGCGATCATAGCGTGTTGTCCATGTATTACCTAAAATATACCAGGTATACAAGTATAGATATGCATATCACCTTTTGTGGCCACTCTTCGTCTCTAGATTACGGGGGGGGGGGGGGGGCCCAAAACGAATCAAGAAGCGCCGCGGGGTTCCGCCGGGTGTAGAAAGAACACGAGCCGTTTGCATCCAAGTATAAAATTCCGAGGAAGGCGTAAGGGAGGGAGGGGGGGGGGGGGGGGGGGGCTGACGAAACCAAGAACGACCGAAAGGGGAAAGTACTAAACTGAGTAGAGGGTTTGCACACGATTGTATCGGCCGAGGCAAAGTGGGGGGGGTGGGAGGGGTCGGGCACAGGGTAAGAGCGGGGGGGAGGGGAGGGGGGGGGGGGGGGGGGGGGGGGGGGGGGGGGGGTGCAGCATATGTGATCCTTCTCTTCATTCGTAAAAGGCGCATAGGAACGAAAAGGGTAGTAGACTCCTGTGGTAGAGCTTCGGAGGCAAAAGCGAGGACATCCTTTGAAACGGCGTGCCTTCAATCCCCCCCACTACGGCCATGCATAACATCAGTATACCCCCCCCCCTCCTTCGTGCTCGTGCTCCGTCTCGAAAGGGATGCGTGGTCAACGGTCAAATGACTTAAGGCAAGCAACAAATGAGTACGCCCCCGCCCCCCCCCTCCTTCCGCCTTCCCCTCCGCCATTTCCTTCTCTCCGCAGGTCCGTACGCCCAAAGTCAACCGAACCACTGCTCGAAAAAAAAGACATGCATCAAACATCGTTTTTATGTTCTAGGGACAGACAGACAGACGGATAGTAAAACACCGCTCTCTCTCTCTCTATGACGAGCCAGACAGACAGGCAGACAGACGACCGAGGGGGGATGTCCACACATACACGAAATGTTGCTCCACCGGTGCCCCCCTCTTCCTCTTTGCGGAGTTACCATCGCTACAACAGGAATTAACACCATTGCCAGAGCTTCTGCCACTACTACTACTACTACCACTACTACTACTACTACTACTACTACTACTGCTACCACCACTACCACTATTGATACTAACACTACTACTACTACCACTGCTACTACCACTACTACTACTACTACTACTACTACTACCACTACTACTACCACTACTACTACCACTACTACTACCACTACTACTACTATTACTACTACTACCCTGTACTGCCTACCCGTACCTTCTCGGGGTCTTCCCAGGTCTGAAGGATGTTGTTGATGTTGGCCTTGGCTACCCGCATGAAGCGGTCGGCGAGGTTCATCTGCAGCGATGTAGACTTCGTCGCCGACCCGCGGCTGGCCCCTCGCCACGCCGCGCGGCGGACCGGGGACGCCGCGGATGCGATCCCCTGTGCAAAAAAACACCATCACTCGTGTTACTTTTGTTATATACCTGGTATTATATGTATATACGTTTGACACGTTATTCGAGGACAGACAAGCGACACGCAAGGGATACCTCGGAGCAGACAAACACAGAGGTACGAGATACACATCCACTACATCTAGATCTATTGCATCTCTTATATTACTAATTCTACGGCATCGCAAAAGTGTACTACATCTGCTAAATAGAGATCTACGTAATCTAAAAATAGACTAAACCTACTCATGATACATATATTCCCCGCGCACATACCAGGCACCTACTACATGCAATTATCTCACTGCGAAGTACCAAATCATCCACACGTATAATACGTACGCTATTAACAGTTGGTTTGACTCACCCCTCTGTTGGATCGAGCGACGATCGCGGCGGAGGGCGGCACGACGAAGCCGCCGACGAACGCTCCCGAGGGGCCCGCCGAGGAAGCCGCCAGGGCCAGCGCCGCCGCCAGCACCACGGGGGTGTTGCGGAAGGAACCCATCACAACAAAAATATCACAAGTTCGGCCGGTCTGTTCGCTCTCTGCTGCTTGCTGCTGATGCTGCTGCTGCTGCTGCTGCTGCTGCTGCTTTCGCTACACAAGGGGCGCGAAGGTGCTTTTTGCTGCAGGCCTCTTGTGTATTCGCCTCGGTGCCCTGTGTCCGTCCGCATAGCATGATGGAGTGAGAGACAGACGAAGAAGGAGAAAAGGGTCAGAAATGGGGGCGGAGGGATGGGTGCGAGCGTGGAGGGGGGGGGGGGGGGGGTCATCCAGGGAACGGGCACGCCAATTGCCAACCGCAACTAGAACAATAGTAACAACAAAACATCACAGAGGGCTGTTCGTACCGACTACCGGCCTCCTTTTCTCTTGGCGACACCGAGCAAGGCCGCCGCCGCTCATCGATACGTACGTAAGTAGGTGACTCCATTGGCGTGAACGGCTTATCATAAGGATCATGCTTCTCCAACTTTAGTACGGTTTGTTTAGCCCACCAAAGAGAACGTTCCAAATACCGGCACGAACATGATATATTCGTAAACGACACCAAGTTTGTCCGGAAATGCGAAAGGACCGCCTGGGTATATAGTATGGTGAATGCCCAAGTGGTCCTTACATGCAAATTAGTGGTGTGATATATGCATACTTTCGTACGGCGTGAAGGACCTTTTGGTGTCCTTGTTTGTGTTGGAGCGTTAAGCATCGCTTCTGATGCACAAAGCCTGCGCTGGCTGGGGGGGGGGGGTATTTCTGCGCTCGAACCTAGACGTAGACTATATACTGAGTGTACAGCAGTTTGCTGTTGAACTGCTGTTGATATCATAGGTACATGCGTGCCTGTACACAGCAACGGTAGCAGTGCATCTCTATCTGTACCAAACTTTAACTTTTGCAGCAGCAGCAGCAGCAGCAGCAGCAGCAGCATATGATAGCAGCAATAGCAACAGTAACGGCGGCAGTACAACAACAGCAGCAGTGCGCACTGACGTTCGGCGTTCGGGATGCCCCTTTAACTGCGTGTTGGCGTCAACCGCCGCGCCGCGGCATCGCTCGAGCAAGTGTCAAAATGATGCATGCATGCCTCCATCGAGCAGCCCTATATGGGCTATGATACTCGTAACGGGAAAACATCATCAATCATCCTCGACACCACCACCACCGTCAACGCCATATCGCCATTCTCACAATGCTAACTTCGTGCGCGCAGGGTGCCTGAATGCGACCACCGATGCCATGACAGTTATCGCCCATAGGCTGTGATACATATCGACAACATGGCTACAGCTATGTAGACGTATGTACGAGTATACCAGTTTGACGCAAGGACGTTCATGAGCTCGTGCTATCATCTTTACTCGAACTGCAATGACAATGTAGGAGAGGAGATGGTGGATGCGTCTTTCGGGGCTCTGAGCACGCAAAACAAAATGACCTTGCGTGTGCCATGCGTACGCACAACCCCACGAGCAACGCAACTCCACCGCATGCCTCTCTCACTGCACACAGCCAAGAGTACGGAGGGGGAGGGTTGGGGGGGAAGGGAGGGGCGGGTGGGGGGGGGTCTCATCTCACTCCAAACAAACCTTTGGGCACACGAGAGCATGCCAAGAGGCAAGCGCAAACTTGCAGCTAATAGTATAGGACTACGTATGGGTCCTCCCTCCTGACAGTCCTTGGCAACGAAGTGAGTACATCTGCCTGTTGTCGCACAGCTGTGCGCGCGTGGAGTCCGAAAGGTATATAGCCAGTAAAGTACCGCAGAAAGAGGAGAAGGACTCACCTTTCGGTTCGCGACGAAGAAGCAGGAGAGATGTCTTCGAGGGTGATCTACACGGCGCTGCTCACTTGCTTGCGAGAGCGTCCACGTGTGGAAATCTCTGACAGGGGGTTTCTACACCTTAAAAGGCGTTTTCTGTTCGGAGACAAAAATGGACTAATCCGCAGAACAGAGGTGACCGGCCTCCGCAGCCCGCTTTACTGGCTTGCTTTGCGTTAGAGACCTGACCTTGTAGCGGGTCGGGTTCGAAGGCTTCGTGTGTGGTCCCTAGCAAGGAACGGCGAGCTGGCAAATTGCCATCGAGACCCGAAGTGAATCTGGCGCGAAAAAACGGGGACAGCAGCAGCAAGTAAAAATCTCTTGGGTTTTTGGCGGGAGGAAAGCAAAGACAAGAGAGAGGAACAAGAGAAGGAAAGCTCACAGGTATATAGCAGCAGAACCCTGCCGCAGCAACAGCAGCAGCAGCAACAACAGCAATGGCATCCGACGAGCGCATCGTGAGCGCGGCTAGAAAGAGCAGAAGAGCCACCGGCAAAGGTGAAAGCCATTCACCACCCATCCCCAACCGCCGCATTTTCCCTTCCTTTTGTACCACCTCTCGCGCCCGAGTTGCTCGTTGCCTTCGCACCCGACGCCAACGAACGATGGGCCTGCCAGGAATAGAGCTGGCGGCGTTGGTTGCCGCATGTACCGGGTATGACACATGTAATATAATCCCAACGGCATATATGTATCATGAGGATGAGCCGGTCACGTTATTCCGAGGTAGGACGGGAGGGGGGGAAGGAGTGCCATTGCTGCGTGGTATGTACGTCGCCGCGTCGATGCACCCCCCTACATTTGCCCTGTGTATCATGTATCATACCAGGCAGGCAGGCTGGCACACGGCATGCATCATACATATACCTCGCTCTGCAGGCGTCGCAATCCTACACATCCTATCCGATCCATCGCGCTGCCTGCTCGGCTGGGATCGGCTCTCGGCCCGTCGTTCGTGGCGTTTGTTTGTGTTTTTGTCCTTGCAGTCGTAACATTTTGTACAGCAGTCATGGGTCGTGAGATATTCCATGTCTGTTTTCCGTGCGCATATTGTGCACACTTCGTACATATCATATCATACCAGGTACAGTATGCACCCATGGTACATACAATATACACCAGGTACGAGTACGTATGTACATCGTATCATACATGTACCGGCAAATGTACCGGCACACAGCAATCAGCAGTTTGCGGTACGTGTACGTATCGTATGGCAAGATATATAGGATCACACGTGTAACAGCAACACACCGTACGTACACATAGTTTATGTGATACCAGTACTCGTATATTAATGGACAGCAGTTAGACATGTGACTTTGACCGTGACTGGGCTTATGATATATATTGGGTGCCTCTACGTACTGCAGTTGCAACCCCACCTTGCACCGATTCTCGTGCAACACACATTTTGGTCAATGCCTATCCTGTTGGCCTAGACCCAGCCCGGCCCCAACCCCAAACCCCAAACCTTATCCCTAAGCCTACCCCTACGTACAAAACCCTACTCCTACTTCTAAAAGCCTAACCCTACGTATACAACCCTACGCCTGTGTGTAAAACCCTATCCCTACGTATATATGAAACCCTAACCCCAACCTCTTTGAGGAGCTCAAGAGATCGGCGAGGGCGTCGCGCGGCTCCAGCGCGTGCTTGGGTGGCGTGTGGCGTGTTTCCAAATGTAAACGGCCGGCATAAAGGACAGCCAGCCTCGACTAATCAGACAGAGTATGTAGTGGTGTTGCACGATCCCCTTTGCAAAAAAGGTGGTGTTGCGACTATTACTCTATGAATAGGGCCTGCCTCTCCACGGCATATATTGGCATTGGCGTGCAACAGCATCCAGCAAGGAGTACGAGTATAAATAGCACTCGGCATGATATATAGGAAACACGTTCATACAGCTCGCCCAGCCACGACCCCCCGCCCTACTTTTCTCTCGGCGTTCCCTTCCTCCCGCGCGCTATTAATAGCACGGGGGGAACAATATCGTGTGTAAACATGGGGAGATACGTACCAGATACATATTTTTTCGGGTCCATCGTGGGTTCTGATCACTACTTATTACATTAGCCCACCCCGAAATAATAGCATATATGATACAAGGTTCCCCTTCGGGATGTTGGTCAATTCAAATCCCGGGGGTGTCGCAAGGTGAAAATAGATCGCACATGCTTCATAGTTCTCTTTTTGGAGCAAACCGTGGCATAGACTGCTGCTGTATTGTTTAAAGGCAAAAGTAGGAGCGACGGCCATTCCTACCGAAACAAATGTCGCGAGATAATATCGTATCTGAGGTACAGTGGGCTCCCGGTGTTAAGAAACTTCAGTTTGGTGTCCAGGCCCAACGACTTATTTTGTTTACGAAGTTGATCTAACAATTTTGTGTTGGGTTTAAAGTCGATCCCACAGCAGTGGTTAGCTGTATTTCTAAACCAACGTTTTCTACTGTTCGTGCCAATCTGAGCTCATTTTTCTTGGCACACAATTTATGAAATAAATGCAGACACCCACT
>MEHQ01002161.1:194336-205363 GCA_008828725.1 Saccharina japonica | reverse complement strand
CCTCGTACTCGCTCTCCCGTTGTCCGGCCTCCTCGTACTCGCTCTCCCGTTGTCCGTCCTCCTCGTACTCACTCTCCCGTTGCCCGCTCTCCTCGTACTCGCTCTCCTGTCGTCCGTCTGCACTCATCGGCGGACTTGTCGGGGTGACGGAAAGCGTGTAGTCTCGAACAGCAGGCCCTTGAACGGCACGAACTTGTAGGGGATCGTACTGGGAGCGGAGGGAGGTGGACCCGTGCCCGGGTTGGTCGGAAATGAAAGGCCCAGTAGAGTAGAGGGGAGTGGTCGGGATGTAATCGAGCAATCGGTAAGGGTCGGAGATGGAGTGGGCACGGGCGGGGGAGGTCCGTCTTGCGGGTGGTAGTGGGTTATTTATAACCCAGTTGTTACTGGAGTCGTTAAACTCGTCGTCCAAATCATCACTCTGTACCGAGAAGTGTGAAACATAGTTCATCGCACCAAGGCCAGGATCAGCTACAGCGCTGTCCTGGGATAAACTACGGCAACAAAGTTCTACATCTAATCCAAAAAGACTGCTATCAATACCGGGCCAATTGTCATTCTCGTGTATCAGATTCAAACATTGGATAGTACTGCTGGTACTGCTTGAGGTTTCGGTGGTTTGGACCAAATCTTCATCATCGAACGTGAAATCGAAACATCGATTAGGACGGCGGGAAATTACGTTGGTTTCGGGCAATTCTTTATCACCCAAAGTCAAATTCAAACATTGATTAGGACGGAGGGAAATTACCTTGGTTTCCGGTAATTCTTCATCATCAAACGTCAAATTCAAACATCGATTAGGACGGGGAGGATTACGTTGGTTTCCGGTAATTCTTCATCTTCAAACGTCAAATTCAAACATCGATTAGGACGGAGAGAAATTACGTTGGTTTCCGGTAATTCTTCATCATCAAACGTCAAATTCAAACATCGATTAGGACGGGGGGAAATTACGTTGGTTTCCGGTAATTCTTCATCATCAAACGTCAAATTCAAACATCGATTAGCACCACCGTAAATTACATCGACTTCGGGTAATAATTCGTCACCGAAGTCCGAGTTCCTGTCAAAAAGCAACTCGGAGAGGCAACAGCGATTCGAAAAGCGAAAAGAGTTCAACAGTGTCTCGACAGTCGAACCAGGGCTTAGAAAAATACTCTCGTTACGTATGCCGAAGCAGAGAGAGTAATAATTTTCAAACACGTCTGAAGGATCGTCTACCGAGAACACGCTCTGTAGAACAGCACGCTCGTGGCGTCCTACCAATTTTGTCAGAGCTTCCGGGCTATCGAGGGGGCTTTGAGAGGTATCGCGAAGGAACTCAAGATAATGATCTATCTCGGTGGGCTCGAGCGAGGCCAAAGTACTTACTGGTAAGTCTGCTAGAAAAACAGCAGCATCAAAGGCGTAAGAACCAAGAGGGCTGAAAGGTATCGAAGGCAATCCAGACACAAAGGGCGCAGAGAGCTGTAACTTTACCAAAAGACGGGCTGGGTGACTGCTGTGTGTAGCGTCGAAAGCAGGTCTTTCATCATTTGTTTCAGGCAGAGAGGCACGCTCGTACGCGCATGCAGTGAAAACACTGGGAGGGACGAATGGTTTCGAGGCAGCAGCGTTACGTACAGGTATCCTTGGTACACGTCGTAGGGGCCTCAAAAGCAGTACTCGTTTGCAAGAGCAAATCATAAGCGTCGAGGGCTGCTATGGTTTCTGTAGGAGTTTCCATGAGCTTGATCATAGTGGCAGCTGGTATGTCTACGTGATCTGAGTCAGGAGAGAGTCCATACATAACGGTGTGCAAAAGTTTGATATCTGCAGGGGTCTCAATTAAACCACCTGCGCACAGAGAGGCATCAACCATYTTTGCTACAGAGACCCCAAGTCTATGGCTACAGGTGCACGTTCGTTGCGAGTGTGCGCGATGCGCAGATCTGCTGCGCGCGAGGTAAGTAAGTGACCCGGGGTGGGCTGATACTGTCGCCGCAACTACGACAAGGACTGGGCCTTGGCAAAGAGTATTGGCTACGAAAAAAACAAAGGGAAAGAAAAAACAAGGGGGCACTCTAAGAGTGGTATAATAAAAATGGGACTGAATTTTTTTTTGACTAAACAGCAGGCCAAAAAAAAAAATCAACAGCGGTCTCACGCGGGGGAAGGAGAAGAACTAGTTTGAAACGGGTAGAAGGAGCAGGTCACCACGCGGAGATGAGGTCCAGCCAACGATCGCCAGGTGTAAAGGAGCTTAATTGTCTTAAGCTCAGGATAGCAGGGACGCAAGGGGTCTACCACGTGACTCGCGGTTCTTGGTTCAGAAGATAGATGATACGGGTCCTTTTTATTATTGGAGAGCTTGCTGTTGCGCGAAGCTGAATGAGTGATCAGCGTGGGGGTGTGTGCACCGCTCGCTGCTCATTGCAAAAGCAGGGTAGACCTACTTTATGAGATACTGAAACGTCACAAAATACGTCAGGTCGCGCCTGCTCTTTGTAGATATGCTACATCAATAGTCGCGTCATTACGTACGTATGTAGAGATATTCTAAGCTACTTCAATAGTCGCGTCATTACACTTCAATAATAGACGCGTCATTACGTACGTGTGTAGTCGCGTCATTACGTACGTGTGTAGTCGCGTCATTACATACGTATGTAGAGATATAATCTACTTCAATAGTCGCGTCATTACGTACGTATGTAGAGATATTCTAATCTGCTTATATTGAATCTTGTCACGTACGTATGTAGAGATATTCTAGTCTACTTCAATAGCCGCGTCATTACGTACGTATGTAGAGATATTCTAATCTGCTTATATTGAATCTTATCACTTACGTATATATTAGATATTCAAATCTACTTGTATTGAATCTTATCACGTACGTATATGTTAGATATTCAAATCTACTTATACTTTCACTGAATCTCCAAACTGGCTACCTAGACAAATGAAAGTACAAGATATCTAATATACGATAAGATACGATCCAACCGTAGTATATTATACGAAAACGGGTTTCATATAAACTGTTGGATACCGTTGTTCTATCTTGCTCATATAAATGGCACACCATAACATGGGTGTTTGTGGTACATAAGCTGGCCGGAAACGACGAAAATTGGTAGAGCACCACTTAACGAGCCATGCGAGCACCACATTAAAGCCCGCAGAACCACCACCAAGACAACCAGTCACTACGAGCAACACGCTTCTGCTGCTCCTGCTGCTTGGCTGGTGGCGTGGTGCTGGCGGTGGTGGAGGATATAGCCGGGGAATGTGTGACTACCGGTAACATTTTTCTCAGATGTGGTGTACAGAACTCACAGAAGTTCCGGGTATTGTGGTACGGGCGTACAGAACTCACAGAAGTTCCGTAAAGGTATGAAAACGTTGTCCCCGTACCCCGGGTATTGTGGCACGGGCGTGCAGAACTTACAGAAGTTCCGGGTACGGGTATGAGTTTTGCACATAACTCACAGAAGTTATTTGCAGGGTAATAAATATGGGCAGCGGCCAAAAAAAGGTATACCTGGTCCGTCTGCGGCCAAAAACAGGTACATACTTAAAATCAAGTCGAAAACGCACTCCACGTGCCCTGCCATTGGTCCAAAACTCGTTGTACCTGTTTTTGCCCCTTTAAAACCCAGGTATACCTGATTGTGTCTACTCTGCTTGACTTTCACCTTTTTTTTTGTCGTTTTTAAGCCAATCAGAGGCCCTTCATAGTTCCACCCTATGCCCCCTATACAAATGCCGACGTACGCGGAGACCCCCTCCTTTCCTTCGCACCACACGCCACTCGAGCGACACACATATCTGCCTGCACACCTCCGCCGAAACAATGCGAGATAAAAGGCTCCCCTTCGGGATTGTGGTTGACTTGGAATACCACAGGGGTGCCGCGAGCTGAGAAGGGAGAATACAGCAGCAGGCGTTCGTTCCTCGTACTATTAATAGCAGCTACTCGTATACGTAGCCACCGGGCGAGCACGAAGAACCTAAAAAAAATCTACTTTGCGTTGCAAGGAACGGCAGGTTCGTGGGGTGCGTTTAAAACTTGATTTTAGTATTACCTGTTTTTGGCCCCGAACGGACCAGGTGTACCTGTTTTTGGTCGCTTCCCTAATAAATAATACCCGGGGAAACCCGCGGGTATGGTTCTTTACGTACCCTACAGAAACAACCTTTCAAATTTTGCATGCCAGTATCATACAACAGGGGTAGTGCAGGACACCTTACAAGAAACAGGGAAGCTGGCCAAGGCTGCATTTCTTCTATGGGTGTCAGGAGACGGATGGATTCGACGCCTTTTTCATCACTAAAAGTGCCTCTTACTCAAAAACGACTCGCCATACCCCTGGTACCAAAAGGCGACTTTAAAAAATGGTAGTTTCTCCGGCTGCTGATACCGTTTTAACTCAGATTTTCGACGAGGACCCCGAAAACGAGTAGGTTAACTTAACTGGGCCTCTAGTTCGACTGTCCGTGGTGTCCTGCGTGTCAAGAAGAGCAGAGTGTAGACACATAACAGGAGCTCCGAAATGATAAACAAATAAATGTTGCTGCTGATCACTTTCGTTTCGTGAGGCAAATACAGCAATGCCTGCCCTCCCTTGCAGATCTAAGAGCCCCAACACCTCCTAGAGACTTTAACTAACAAGCTATACTTGGGTCGGGAGCAGGTCTGCGCATTAGAACTGGAGCTGTGACGTGTTCCGTGAGAGGTACTGATATGGTGATATTGTACCAGAAAGAGTATTGCTGCTGTCAAAGTGTGTTCCGTACTGATATGGTGATATTGTACCAGAAAGAGTATTGCTGCCGTCAAAAAGACGACAACAATATTGTTTTCAAGCCACAAGTACTCTTTTTGTTTTTACCGAAGGGGCCCCTTAATGGTGACAGCGATCCCCAGATTACATTTACGGGAACGAAAGCACCAGTACCAAGCAGGGCGTAACATCGGTGTCCGGCTCGTGGTGCCGGCAGCGCAACACGAGCCGGAGGCCGTGGTACGGCCCCGCACCACGAGCCGTAGGCGAGGCGTGGCCCCCCGCAGGGGGCCCCGGAGGGCGGCTTGAGGTCGTTTTTTTTTAAATCATTTGTGCGTCAAAATACTCAAAATGTGCGTCTAACCCGCTCAGTTTAGCTGTTTGAGGCCTGCTTCGTCCTCAGGCAGAGGAAACCAGCTCCAAATCGAGCATCTAAGACGAAATCAACACAAAAACAAAACAAACTGTTTTTCGCCTGCGGCGAAAAGCACGCCATAAACAATTTCCGGCAACGAAAGACCCGCACATTTTGTTTCGCCTACGGCGAAAAACGGTGCGGCACATAAAAGGTGTGGTGCGGCAAGCCGCACCATGCCTTCGGTACGTGGTGAAAACTACGGGATTTACGACAAACAGGTGCGCCAGCGCAACACTTCACAAGCTATGTTTCGCCCTGTACCGAGTATATATTAAAAATTAGAAATACCATCGACGGAGTACCAGGAGTTTGGCCACGTGGGTATAAATACCGGAATGTCACGCTCCTCATTCCCAATAAACTAAAACGTGTATCAGGGTTTAACGTGTATCTACGGTGAATGACTTCGAATCACACACCGTTTTAATGTGTTTCTTTTTTTTTCATCCCATTCATTATCTTCGCACTTCTGTCTTTCTCCCTCCCTATTAATAGTCGTAACTCAGATCCGGGGTCACAAAGTAGGCTCCTCTCCCTCCTCCTCCAGTACGGTTCTTGCCTGGATTTTAATCCCGCAGAGGGTTCAGCCTTCCCAACGCTCGTCGATTGTCATCAAATTTAGCTAACTCGCGCTCTCGCGCTTTCCGCTACGAAGTCAACATGTTTTTTGCGAGAAAGTCCCTACATGCATGCCCTCGGGGGGGGCTCGAACTCACGATCTTGACAATATCAGGCTTCGTGGTTACCTGCTAGCCCACAGGGGCGCCGTGTCGTGAGAAAATACGAAAAACCTATTGTTGACCTATTTGCAAAATAAGAAATAAAGCAGAGTCAACTAACTAACTGCTGAGAGTACTACCCACGGCACAATTCAACTCATCATGTCCACGGAGGAAGAAAAAGGGCTACGTAGAGAAGAAAGGGCTGAAATATTACCGCCATAAGAATTCAAGGCGCGAACCGTAGTGGGGAGGGGGAGGAAGCTAACGGCCCATAAGCGATCCCGCATTTCAGTTACGACTACGCAGAACGAGGGAGATATAAAATCAAAGACAGCTAGAAAAAGAAGGACGAAGACGGAAAATTGGATGAAAAAACAGGAAAACAAACACAACAACGTGCGATACACACAGAGTCGGCTCGGCTGCCATGCTTCCGTCTCACCGGTCAATCCGCTTGCAGGGATAGCAGTGCTGCACCAGCCCAACCGTCGTAGTAGCTGACGGAGGCGAACGATCCAGCCCTGAGTTGGACTGGTGGAGGAGAGAAGAGGGGTCTGATTTCGGTGGGTGCCGGGTGGCTTTGGTCAGGCGTGGTGGGCAAGGAGATGGAACCTGTTATAAGGATTACCCTGGGCTGTGTAATTGATCGATCTTTTACCCCTATAGCTCAGCGGTAATACCCTCACATTTGGCGTCGTCGGCAGGACACGGGTTCGAATCTCACTTCGAACGTTTCTTTTTTCAGAAACGCTTGCGCGTGCGTCCCCAAATAACACGTCTCCCTGGTTCCCCAGGTATTGAAACGAAGCGGGTAGGTCAACGTACGGCCGTATACGGTACCGACGTCCCAAATATCCCGCCGTTCAGAGGGGGGGAGAGTGTTATAAGGATTACCCTGGGCTGGGTAATTGATCGATCTTTTACCCCTATAGCTCAGCGGTAATACCCTCACAAACCACCAACAACCGGGAATCACGTGATCTCTCATCGAGATACAGGGAGAGAGTCAGCTGACGTCTCCCCGAACTTCTCCGAACAAAGAAGGACTGGCGCAACCAGGCAGTCGTGCCATCCACGATATATTTCACTATTCGATTGAAATTCCATGTATGACGCCTATTACAGTACATCGAATCGCACATCTGTCAACTCCACTCCGTATCTGTGTGGATTTTTTTTTTTTTTTTGTCCATCCCACATTTATTATCTTCGCCCTTCCTTTCTCTCTCCTTCCTGGTCGTAACTCAGATCCGGGGTCACAAAGTAGGCTCTTCTCCCTCCTCCCCCACTACGGTTCTTGCCGTATATTTTTATCGCGAGAAGTTTTCAGCACTTTCTTCCCTCGTCAACTTGCGTCGGATTCCGCCTACCCACGCCACGAAGGCGCTCTCAGCAATTGGTTCCTTTTTATTTATTTTTAAATAACGTAAAAATCTCACCACGGTGGGATTCGAACTTGGGGACCAATGATAGTAGCCTTTTAAGCTGACCACTACTCTACCGGGGCGACCGGATTGAACAGGTATGAATGCCGTCTGATATGCAGATAATGTGTACCTGATGTGTATGATACGTCATATATACATAAAAAACAGTTGCGTACGTAGTGGAATGAGGAGCGTGACAGACGCCTTCTTAATTGGCCAAGCTCTTAGCTATTGTTACGGGAGACCATAGTAAACACTACTAAATAGGACCAAATATTATTATTAATAGTGAAAATAGGTACGTAAGTATATTGGTGTTTGTGTGTACCATAGGTCCCTATTCACTATGATCCCCCGTAAGAGGCTGCGTGTATATATATACGTATATATATCACAATACGTACGTACTGCGTTCGTTCGCAGTTATTCTGTTGCTACTCGTATAGTTCGTGCAGATTTTTTTTCCCACATTCTCCCCAGGAACATGTTTCTCCTGGTATCGATACGCGATCGAAACTTCGAAAACACCTCTAAAACGCGTGTTATTCCGCGCAGCAGGTGTTTCTGGAAAAAAAAGTACTTACTTTGCTTCTTTATTATATGTCTAAAAACCAGAAATAATGATATCTCAATGGGGTGAACGGTGTACTTTTCGTAGTATCATTTAGACACCGGATTTCAACAGCCCTTGAGATTCCCCAGAGGGTATTCTTCCAATTTAATAGAACACCAAAAATTGGAGAAGAAACGGGCAAAACAACTGGACCCGAGACGTCATGGAAAATTCAATGGGACTCTTTTTCTACCCAACAGAAATAGGGCCCACTCTATCATGACGCATGCTACGATAGAGGTGCGCCTTGATTTTTCTGAGCTCCTCGCTTAAGGAGCGTCAAAACTCACCGAAAAGACGATTTTGGAGGAAACTAAAAGGGCTGCCGGATGAAACATCTCATGACCGAAGTATACTTGAAACATTAATCGTCACAAAAATGAAAGTCCGACGAATTTGGGTTAAGGAGCCCGATCGTTCAGAAAACGATTCAGCCAAAAATTGCTACTTCTACCGTAGCACGCCTCTCACGTCAACTCCTCGGGACACTACGAGTTTTTTAGTATATGTTTATTTTCAGACTATTTAGTTTTTATTATATTTATTTAATTTTCCGCCCCACAAATAGACACACGCTTCCTGAATTCTACAGCCTTCAGATTGTGTCCCCCTCATACGGGATGTACATCCTGCATGAGGACATATCATACAAAACCCGTAAGTACGCGCGATCAAAGTATTACACATTACACTCAGCTAGCAAAGATGAGTTTCGACGAAATCCTCGATCTCACAGCTGTTGTTTTTTATTTTTTTTTATTGGAATATATTATAGTCATTGCCAAACGCAACGATTCCATTCACCGATCTGCAGGGGACTTTTTTTTTTTTTGATTGGAACGTTTTTTGTTTGTTTTTTTTCCATCCCATTTATTATCTTCTCCCTTCCTTTCTCTCTCCTTCCCAGTCGTACCTCAGCTTCGGGGTCACAAAGTAGGCTCTTCTCCCTCCTCCCCCACTACGGTTCTTGCCTTGCATTTTTATCGCGACAAGATTTTAGTTACTTTCTTCCCTCGTCGACGTGCGTCGGATTCCGCCTACCCACGCCACGAAGGCGCTCTCAGCAATTGGTTCCTTTATATTTTTTCAAATAAAGACAAAATCTCTCACCACGGTGGGATTTGATCTCAGGTACCAATGATAGTAGTCTTTGAAGCTGACCACTACTCTACCGGGGCGGTGTGTCGCTAAATAGTCACGATTTTCTTCAAAGTAGGTGATTTGGCTATGATCATGCCCTCGACAACCTGTAACATACTTGATTTTAGATTGGCCAACAAAATTGCCTGCTAAAATGCGCTCTCGACAGTTGGTTGGTGTGATTTGAGAACACAAATCTAAATGTCCATACGAGGAGACTCGAACCCCCGACCTCCAAAGCTACCAGGATTCGTGGCTACCTGCTGTTAGACCACCGGGGCGATCACGACTGACTGTGGTCAGCTTGTCATGCCGATCGTCATATTTCGAAAGTTATTTGCCGAAAACAGATGGGACAAACAGTACTGCACGGACCATGTGATATTCAAGTTGTCAGGAAGAAGACCCCTTATTTGGTGGCTCGGTGGGTGGGTGGGTGGGTGGGTGAGTGATGGTTGTGGGTTGGACGTGGACTAGTTAGTCCCAACACCAACTATTATTGTCAACACCACTCTCCAATAATAACAACATTTCACAGGTTGTCCGAGTACCTTGGAGTAAAGTCCCGAGTATTGGAGATAAATTACTTCAGGTACTTCGTGTACTCGGAGTATTTCGAGGTTCGATACTCCGGATACTCCTCGTACTCGGAGTATTTCGGGTATGAACACTCTCGATACTGCTTTACTCGGAGTATTTCGGGGTCCAGTACTGCGGGTACTCCTTGTACTCCGAGTATTTGGGGCTTCAGTACTGCTCATACTCCAAGTACTCCGAGTATTCAGGCCGCTAATACTCTTATACTCTTAAGTACTCGGAGTACGAAATGTACTCGATACTCGGAGTAAACTCGGAGTGTGACGTACGTTAGGAGCATCTTTGCATCATTTTCAAGACTCGGCCGTCATTCCTCCCAGGTCCTGGGAACATGTGACTGGCGTTTATAGCATTTAAAAGTTCACAGATGCTCCCAATACCTCGGAGTATAATTAGAGTATTTTCGAGAAAAAAATACTTCAGGTACTGTTTGTACTCGCAGTATTTCGGTGTCCAATACTCTCGATACTCGGAGTACTCCGAGCAATTTTGATGGTTTTACTCCGAGTACTGCTTGTACTCGAGTATAAGTACTGCTCATACTCCCAGTACTCGGAGTATTTGGGCATTCAGTCCTGCTCATACTCCAAGTACTCCGAGTATTTAGGCCACCAGTACTCTAATACTCTCAGTACGCGGAGTACGAAAAATACTCGATACTCCGAGTATACTCGGAGTATCGAGTATACTCGGACAATCTGTGTAACATTTTACAGATAGATGCTCCGAGTACCTTGGGGTAAAGTAAAGAGTATTGGAGATAAAATACTTCAGGTACTTCGTGTAATCGGAGTATGTTTCTATAACCGCTGTCAAACGTGCTCTGTGTAGCCACGTGCCTATCCCGTGAGTCGTCAAGGAGAAGGTGGTAGATAATATACACTCGTATCACCACGTACCAAATACACACCAGGTGAGCCAATACCGTTTTGTCAGAGGCCCATCATAAACACCACACACACGAGGTAAGCCGCACCAGGTTTGTCACCGGCTGCACCCCTCACACATATACGAGCAGTATCATTCTATCAAAGCCCGGGTCTCATCATCATTGTATCGCAGACTGCTCCCAGGAGGGAGACAGCAACCCACGCGAGGCATCATCTCAGATCATAATGCCTCGCCATACTATATAAACCCCAATCTCCGTAGACCAGTATGAAACCGCCACATATCGGGAAACCAGTATCGAGCAACCGCATACCACAAACAGCCCCCCTATTCGGTGCGCGATACGATAGGTCCCGAATACTCATCACCAGTTGCCAGGTAAAACGGCAAGTCCCAAATTCCATAATAAATGGACAAAAAAAAAAAAAAAAAAAATGTTCAACTTTA
>MEHQ01002161.1:51940-192688 GCA_008828725.1 Saccharina japonica | reverse complement strand
TAAAGTTGAACATTTTTTTTTTTTTTTTTTTTGTCCATCCCATTTATTATCTTCGCCCTTCCTTTCTCTCTCCTCCCTAGTCGTAACTCAGATCCGGGGTCACAAAGTAGGCTCCTCTCCCTCCTCCCCCACTACGGTTCTTGCCTTGCATTTTTATCGCGAGAAGACTTCAGCCTTTCCTTCCCTCGTCGACTCGCATCGAATTGTGCCTACCCACGCTACTATTAATTGGCGCTCTCAGCAGTTGATTCCGTTTTTTATTTATTTTTGCAAATAAACTCAAAAGTCCGACCCACTATAAAACCGTACGGGTAAAGTATGGTCTAAAACCGAATAGTTACCGGCACCCCAGGTATTGTGACAAAAATATACCCTTACCCCGGGTATCGTGGCACGGGGCGTACCGAACTTGCAGAAGTTCCGGGTACGGATATCAAAGTGTTAGAGAACTAACAGAAGTTCCGGGTATTGTGACACAGGAGCACAGCACTCACAAAAATTCCGGGTATTGTGACACGGGCGTACAGAACTCAAAGAAGTTCCGTGCGGGTATAAAAAAGTTGCACCCGTACCCCGGATATTGTGGCACGGGGCGTACAGAACTTACAGAAGTTCCGGGTGAGGCGAGGGCATAATGCCGTACACAACTCGAAGAAGCTCCGGGTACGGGTACAAATGAATGCCGTACATAACCCACAGAAGTTATTTGTAGGGTAGAATGCCCGGGTAAATACCCCAGGTTTGGTTTCGTAGGTAGGTACCCTGCAGAACACAACCAACCTTGAATAGATGTGTTTTGGCGTTGTACCAGGCCCGTTAAATTCCGACAGCGGTGATGAAGCCTGCATCTATCAAGTAGTCGTGCCGACGGCTCCCCTGCATGCCCTGGGTCCCCGCGAGGAAAGCGTGGTTCGCCGCCGTGTAGTGAACAAGCGCGGGTGTCGTGGTGCTGGCTTGGTATGTTGTGGTGTGGTTTAAATTAGATGTTCTTGGCGAGTTCTTTATAATCGGTTCCCCAGCCCTATTACTAGAACAGCACAGAACAAAACATTTAAAAGGGGCTATTACTTAATAGCGAAAAAGCCAGTCTGATATTTCGAGGAAATCGTAAATTGGGGAGTCGTTTTATATTGAAGTTACAGCGTTGAAAGCACCCTCGCTCAAATAAGAAAGGGCATTTGAAAAAAGGGGGATACCCGTGACTAAAGGGGGGACACTACCAAGCACCGGCGGCGAGGTTCTCGTTACAGAGGTGGTCGTCAACACCAATCAATCCAACGGCCCAGCGCATTCACGGTATACTCACAGTCATATATGAACCATCACTGTGACGGAACAGCTCAACAGCTCACTGCCTGGTACAATGGGACTCTCCCCTCCTCTACACCATGGTCAGTGAGTGAACCGAAAACCGAAAGTCGTTTTTTTCGGTCGTTTTTTTCCCGGTTTTTCCCGACCGAAAACCGAAGTTTTTCGGTTTTTCGGTTGCCCAAAAAAACCGAAACCGAAAAAAAACGATTCGTTTTATTTTGGTCGTTGCTTTTCCCGTCCCCTAAGCCAATAGCGCCTACATATCTACATGGAAACCCCGTTATGTATGGACATGTGGATACGCACACAGCACACAGCACACAGCACATAGCACACAGCCCGCAGCAACTGCAACAACAGTCGCACAGGGTACAGCGGTACAGCAGCAACAACTGTCGCACAGGGCGCAGGTTTAACTACGTCAAGAAGGGGGACTTTCCAAACTTAGTAGATGGAAAGGGGGATACCCTCGCGTAGGCATGCCAAAAAGGGGGATATACTCACACCCCCATTTTGATCGCTCTCGTTCACCCGCTAAACATATTAACAAAACAAACAATATGCTGTGGATGGTAGGGAGATGCCATGGGAGTTTGGCAACCGCATCAGGTTTTGATTTCGAATCGATTTAACAGAGTACATGGGCGTACCCGGCATAAAAAAAAAAATGTTCCCCTTTTTGTCTATATATGGGGGCTGTCCCCCTTTTCGTCAAATCCCCAAATAAGAAAAGCAGCATTGTCCGGCTTTCCTGTTTCTGTCTGATAAGGTGTCATGTACCACTGCTGTCCTGGTATGTATGCAAACTTTGCAAGATTGCACAGATGCTCCGACTACCTCGGAGTAAAGTATGGAGTGTTGGAGATAAAACACTTCAGGTACTTCGTGTACTCGGGGTATTTCGGGGTTCGATACTCCGGGATACTGCTCGTGCTCGGAGTAGTTCGGATATGAACACTCTCGATATTGCTTGTACTCGCAGTATTTCGGGTTTCGATACTCTGGAATACTGCTGTACTCCGAGTATTTTGGGGTTTGATAATCTGGAATACTTTCTGTCCTCGAAATATTTATGGATCCTGTACTGCTCGTACTTTGAGTACTCGGAGTATTTCGGGATTATATTCTCCGAGGTGCTCCGGGTTAGAGTATTACTCGGACTACTTTATTTACTCGAATGCTGAAGTATTTATGTGTTCAATACTCTCGATACTCGGAGTACTCCTAGTAATTTAGATGTTTGTACTCCGGGTACTGCTTGTATTCGAGGATAAGTATACTGTTCATACTCCCATTACTCGGGAGTATTTGGGCCTTCAGTACTGCTCATACTCCAAGTACTCCGAGTTTTTAGGCCACCAGTACTCTATTACTCTCAGTACTCGGAGTACGAAAAATGCTCGATACTCGGAGTATCGAGTATACTCGGAGCGTTTGTGCAGTATTAGTATTGTTATACTACCTGATACCAGATGCTCGTGTATATATATATGTGACTATCGTATGCTAAAGATGAAACGAAACCCTCTATCAACCCTCAACCCCCCCCCCCCCCCCCGCCCCCGCCCCCCCCCGAGTAAATATCAGCATTTATTATGAAGAACACAATACGAATACCTGCGTGTGTATAAAGCAGAAATACCAGGTATGTTCACGTCCGACTATAAAATAAGTAGTGACTGTAAGTTACGTGAAAAAACGCCCCTTCTTCCCCACCTTCCTTCCTTCTTTCCTTCCTTCCTCCCCCCACCAATTGTTGTTTCCCACATAGATATACGCTCCCTGAATTCCACAGCCGAGCCTCAAATTGTGTCCCCCTCGTACAGGATGTACACCCTGCATGAGGAGGACATAAAAAACCCGTAGTACGTACGCGCGATCGAAGTATCTCACACTCAGCTAGCAAAGATGAGTTTCGACGAAATCCTCGATCTCACCTGATCTCACAGCTGTTTTCTTTTTCTTTTTTAATATTGGGGTAGGGTTAGGGTTAGAGTTGGTATTCATGTTTTTCTTTACGACCGTATGACACGAAATCCGAAAACTTCAGAATTTGAAATACCGGAAGTTCAAAATCACGTGCCCAACACGGAACATTTCAAATTATTCGTACGTATATACGCACAATTTTTTTCTCGTACTCGGAGAACAGTAGTCCGGGTATGAACACTCTCGATACTGCTTGTACTCGGAGTATGTCGCGGTTCGACACTCTGGAAGACTGCTATACTCCCCGAGTATTTTGGCGTTCGATACTCTGGAAAACTTTCTGTACTCGAAGTATGTAGGGGTCCTGTACTGCTCGTACTTTGGGTACTCAGTGTCTTTCGGCATTTCGTACTGCTAATACTTTCAATACTCGGAGTATGTCAGGGTTTCATACTCCGAGGTACAAGTAATACTCGCAATAGTTCGGCATTATATACTCCGAGGTACTCCGGGTTAGAGTATTACTCGGAGTATTTTACTCGAATGCTGAAGTATTTCGGTGATCAATACACCCAAAACTCGGAGTACTCCGAGTAATTTAGATGTTTGTACTCCGGGTACTGCATACGCTCCAGGATAATTACTGCTCATACTCCCATTACTCGGAGTCTTTGGACCTCCAGCACTGCTCATACTCCAAGTACTCCTAGTATTTAGGCCACCAGTACTCTAATACTCTCAGTACTAGGAGTACAAAAGGTACTCAAGTGGGGCGGAGGCGGTAACTTGGGCACGCGTAGCATGGAGGATACAGATCAACCAGATCGCATACCTGCCCATACTGAACCTGATTTTGGCCGCTGGTAGCCCAAGTGAGGGATGGATTTTTTTTTCACGATGTTTACGCTCCTTAATATGCTGCCGAGAAGGCTAGGCTAACTCAATCGTGGTACAGCCTGAGGATGAAGGAGAACGAACCCCCCAACGAGTACTTTGCGAGATGTAGAGTTCTTAGAAGCCGGCTTACTTTCCATGGGGTAATACTCTCTGATGTAGATGACAGCCAACATTTCCCTCGTAACCTTTCGTCTGCTTTCGGAGCGCAAACGAGCAATTTGCTCACGAAAGCAGAGTTCACTTGCAACGTCTTCGAAGATGTGGTGCTCAGCGCTAATGTCGAGATGGAGATGGCGACGGAGGAGGAGAAGAGGACTAGGACGGGACACGCTCTCGTTGCTCCGGACTGGTCTGGCCGAGGCAGGGGGGTTGTTCAACATGGCGGGAGAGGAGGACAAGGCGGACGAGGCAGGAGCAGGAGAAACGGCAACAGGGGCGGACAGCAGCAGCAGCAGCAGCAGCAGCAGCAGCAAACAGCAGCCACAGCATCAGCAGCAGTAGCAGCCACAGCAACAGCAACGACAGCACGCCAGCGGTCGCGGTGGTGGCAGTTAGGGTGGAGCACCACAACAGTGGGGCCCTGAAGGCAGAGGGCCTGGCGGCAGGGGAGGCAGAGGAAGGTATGTGGGCGGTCGTGGGCAAGCGCTCGGGGTAGGGGGAGAGGATTCCCATCATACCCCCCCCCCCTGGCGGCTACGACTACTCCCGATACCCACCGAACCTCCCCCGCTTATTCAGAAACCAGCCTCCGGTGCATGGGGCGGACCCTCGTAAGCGATGTCAAAACGGCAACGAGTTGGGGCACGTGCATCAGTATGCGCGTGGTGAGTGGATCCTCAAGGCCACCCACACCCCCCCGGAACCGCGCCACCTCTCGCCGGGCGTACCTCCCCCGGCGGGCCCCCCCATCTCTCGTTTGCAGCACCTGGCCGGCACCAGCCGTTGTTACACTCGTACGGTCAAGAACACGTTGCCACAGCAGCCTCCGCCCCCGCTGCCGCCGCCTCCGCTGCCGCCGCCTCCTCTGTCGCCGCCGCCGTCGCTGCCTATAGTGACGCCTATGGCCCTGACACTACCGCCGCCGTCGCCGCCGACGGTAGTTACTACTACGACGACTACGGGGACCACTACTACTACGAGGAAGAGCAGCAACTGTAGCAGCCACCACCTTCGCAGCAGTACCAGCCCCCGCCACCACCGCCGGCGTCGTACCAGCGCCCTATACTTACGAACAACATCAACTGCCGCCACCGCCGTCCCACCAACATCAGAAACACCCCAGCCACGCCCCGTCCTCTTCCTCTTCGCCTTCTCCCCGAGAATGTTCATTTTTCTATAGCGCTTCGCATCTAGTGATGGCACGTTCAGTGCCACAAGGCGAGTTGGATTCCAGTTTAGATGGGGTAGGAGCTGGGTTGGGGCTTGCTAGCCAGTCTCTCAGTGAGACTGTCGGGGGGCGTGGGGTAGGCCCAACAGGTAGTGAGTTTTGGGTTTAGGATAACGGGGCCACTAACTACAATACCAGCAGCGCTTGCAACATGTATGGCTGGGTAGAGATTCATCGTGGTAAAGAGAAGGTATTGATTGGTGATGGAAAGGCGATGCGAGTGCTAGGCGTAGATAGCCTCAATCTGAAGATGCACGCCAAAACTGATTTTAATGTCAAATTTTATGAGGTGTACGTGACGGAGGGGGTCGGATTAAACGTGTTTTTCCTCCATGATACACAAGCAAGACAAACCATCACCCTTGACAAGGATGGCGCACACTTGTTCGATAAACGTCCGACTTTTCCTCGTGACGCGACTGGGTCAAATTTGTATGAGACTCGCATAGACCCGACCCAAACCACAGGACTTACTGTTGTGCTTTGTCTGGTGTTGCCCCCCCCCACCCTCCCCGAACATGTTGTGTCTGGGTCCCCTCTTACTCCCCCCTCGAACCCCCGCTCCCCCTCAAGTGTAGGTGGAGCAGGGCCCTTGGTGTTTGGTTCAGACCCTTTATCCCCTCCTAGCATAGGAGGGTTAGCTTCTGCGGAAAATGGTTTCCCGCCCGCCTCTAGAGGCGTAGTGCCTGCGGACATTGGTTTCCCGCCCACGACCTTCGGTGAATTTAGCGTAGTACCATCGGTGCAGCTCCCGCCGGAGCCGCCCACTGTGTCGTCCCCCGGAAAATAGCACGGAATGGTAAAGATTAGGCCTCTTGTCGCTTTTGCCGGCACGCAGGAGACAAACATGGGCGTTTTTTCGGACGTTAGACAAATTGACTTTTACTATGTGACAGTGTGTGCACGGACGTTTCCCCTAACCCCCCAACATTGCGGCAGCGCAAGCCCTTACAGATTCAGATCGGAATGGTTTTTACGTTGGGAACGTAGACATCACTGCTGCAGCTGTGCTCGCTCCGGGTAGGCGTCCGTTTACCGTTGGGAAACACGCCCGAGGTTGTTGACAATAAATACTTTCACTTCTCTTCCGGCCACCTAAACGAACGTTTGTCGACGGAAACGGGTCGGCAGCATGGTATCACCTTGGCGGGAGTGCTGCAGCCATGTGGTGGATGTTCGGAGGCCAAGGGTTTGCGAGCTGGGGTACCGCGGCGGGCGACATCGCGTGCGGGGAGGCCCATGGAGACGGTATACATCGACCCGACCGGCCCCTACGACGCGTCTATGGGCGGGTCCATTTACCTCATCATGTTCGTCGACGGCGCCTCGAGGTCGATGCGGCCGTACAGGATGGAGAATAAAATCGGACACCACCGCGCACGCGAAGAAGTTAATCGCCGACATGAACCACGTGGGGCAGGCGCACTGCTTCCGCACGGACAGCGGTGGGGAGTTCATCAGCCGCAGCTACGTCGATTTCTGCAACTCCGCTGGGATCCGCCGTGAACACACAGCCCTGGGTAAGCCAAAACAGAACGCGTTTGTCGAGAGAGCGACCTGGCGCTCTACGAGGGGGGGGCATGCGGCTCGTCGCGAGATTCAGCGGCTTTGCGAGGGAGTCGACCTCGCCTGAATTCCCAGGCTGGGCGCCTATGAAAACCGTCTGTAGCTGAAGGCTGTGCTTCGGGCTGCTGACTGCTTTAACCACTCCGCGACCAAGGCCAACACCGGTTGGCGCTCACCGTACGAGGTGTTCTTCTCGCCGCTTCCCGACCTGCAGGTGGTACCGTTCTTCCAGGAAGGCCTGATGCGGGTGGACCGCAGCACGAAATCCGACGTCCAATCGGTGCCGTGCTACTATCTGAGTAACGGCTATAACCACCCCTCGTCCACCGTAAAGGTGATTAGGACCTCGACGGGCGGCGTTTGCTAGACCAGCGACGTGGTGTGGACGGTCGGCTGTGCTCCCTTGCTGCAATTGCTGGCACCAGCGGGCGCGGGAGGATTCGTGGACGCCACCGCGCCGGCAACGCAGGGTTTCAGCATCAGCTACGTGCAATCACCACCGTCGCTCCAATCACCGATGCTGCCACTGCCGATGCAGCCACCGCTGCCGCCACTGCTGATTCAGTCATCGCCACCGCAGCTTCAGACCCCATCACCGCCGCCACCACCGCCCTTGTACTCACCATCAACCCGCACCGACGCTTTGCCGCGGCCGCATACGAAGCCGCAGCGGATATCCGAGCGTACCCGTTCGAAGACGTTCTGACACGCCGGCAGTTCAGCTCTCAGTCACACCGGAGGAGCCGCCTCCGGAACGCGACCAGGGATTTCATCATAGCGTCGGACGCCTATCGATTATGAGCAAGACGGAGCTGCTGTCGACATTGACTAGTCGTGGAGCCGTCAACGCCGGGCGCGGCAAGGAGCCGCCGAGTGTTGGGGGTCGCGGGCAGCCGTCACCCACTGTTGGCGACCGAGAGGGGACACCGTCCGCTGGGGGGGGCGGGAACATACCGTGTGCCTTGGAGGCACTGTTTGTCACTCGGGGGGATATCGTCATCACCGTGGGCGACCAGCGGCTGCCCTACAAGCCCGTGGATTTACCGTACTGCTACGCCTCTGACCTCAAGGTCCCACGGAGCCACAGGGAAGCCATGCGGTCGGAGCACGCTCTCCTTCGGGAGGATTCGATGGGGCGGGGGTTTTATAGATTGCCGGGTGTGGGGACGTTTGCGCCGGTGTAGCAATCAGTGGACAACTACATGAATGCAATGTGGGTTTTGGATCGAAGGGATGATGAATTCGGATGGTCTACGGAAACTACGGCGAGGCTTGTACCGCGAGGGGATGAACAGAGAGCTAACACTGATTTCGGAGAATTGTTTGCGCCTACTGTTGCTGTTTCCAGTGTTCGTTTCTTGACAGCGATGGCGTGCGAGCTGGACATTCACTTGTGCCATTTTGATGTTGAACAGGCGTTCGTGCCATCTGACCTCGAGGAAAACTTGTAGATGCGTTTGCCTCAGGGTTGCGGTAGGTTGTCGGGAAATATAAGAAGTCTGAATAAGAGCTTGTACGGCTTGAAGCGGGCATCGAGACAACGGCATACGCAACTTTTTAGATGTTTGCTGTCGTTGGTTTTTTTTCAGTGCCTGGCTGATGCGTGCGTGTTTCGTTTGATGGAGGAGGAGCGTATTGTGATGACTATAGTGGTGCACGGGGATGACATATTTGCGGTAGGGGAAAAAGTCAGGTGTGCCCAGTTCGGCAAGGAATTGGACCAAGTGCTTCCGGTCAAGAACCTGGGAGAGTTGCGGTGGTATTCATGGTGTTTTTACGAGAGGGATTGGGAAAAGGGAATTTTGAAGATTTCCCAGCAAACATTCGTTGAACAGTCGGCGGATGAATACGGGATAGAGTTTGGGAAGAGTTTCCCGCTTTCTGTTGGCGCGAGTCTTGCGGAATTTGACAAGAACGAAGCACCGGGGAACTCGCCGTTTCGTGAGTTGGTAGGCTCACTGATGTGGCTTTCAACCCAGACTCGGCCAGATATCTCCAACGCAGTAAGCGAGGTGGCTAGGTACTGCGCTGCGCCTAAAATATTTCACGGGAAGGCAGCACTTCGTAGTTTAGGGTGTGTGAGGCGGACAAGTTGTAGAAAGTTACGGTAGGGGGCCTGAGCTTGAGCTTGCAGGTATTTGCTGACGCAGACTACGCAAGTGTGGCGGCTCTCAGGATGTCAGTTTCAGGGGGATTAGTGATGTGTGAGGGTGCTTGTGTGTCTTCGTTTTTTAAGACACATAAATGCGTCAAACTCTCTACGACGGAGCAGAGTACGTGGCGCTTGCAGACGACCTTAATTAAGTGTTGTTTTTTAGGCTGGTTTAGCATTTCATGTTGCCTGATGTCGTCATGACCTGCATACCGGTGTTCGAGGATAGTCAGGGTGCGGAGCAGCTTGCGCAGAACACTCATTTCCTCAGGGAACTGGTAGGGAGGAAAGGAATATGAATCATCCATGTAACATCCCCTTTCCAGCATGCGGATTTCTTAGCCAAAGCGATACCGCGGGACGCTTTTGAGTTTCACCGTAGTCTGGCAATGAACATGTGGTGATTTTATTGTTTTATATTATTAATGTTTGGGAGGGGGTTGTTGAGTTTGGGTATTTCGGGATTGCATTTGGGTTTTTCGGCACTGATGTTGGGCTTTTCCGAGTTGAATTTGGGTTTTAAGGGACTGATTTCGGGCTTTTCCTAGTTGATTTTGGGGTTTTCGGCGTTGAGTTTGGGCTTATCGAAACTGAGTGTGGATTTTCCGCAGTCGATTTGGGGTTCTTCGGTACAGATTTGGTTTGGGTTTTTTGGATTTTGGATGAGCTTGGTGTTTCACAGCACGGAGGCAGCTGTTTGGTTATATAGCAGGTTTTTGGAAATTCTGTGTTTTGAGTAATATAGCACTACAGTACTACTTGTAGTGTCACGACGAGAGGGTTTATGTGTTGGATGATTTTGGACCTGCTTGGAGTACGCCATATAAATACCCTTACATTTACGTAAACCTGGGTCGGTCGTTAGTCATGAGTGGGCCGTAAGACAGTTCTTCTTCGTGACAAACGGCGCAAAGTTCGATGGACAGCTCTTCGAAATGGATTTTAGCTTTTCACTTTTTTTTCTGGCAGCAGCACGACTATAGTGTTAAGTCCGTACTTTTGTTTGTCAGCAACGACGAAACTGAGCTTGGGAAGGCAAGGCAGAGCATGGCCGGCATTTGCACATCAGCAGCTTCGCCGCCGACTGCTTTGCCGGAGACACCGTCATATAGGTCATCAGACAGAGTTGATGATGTACATCAGCAAGCACAAGATCAAATGCTGCGATAGATAGAGCATGCCTACGTAATGTGGCTGCGAGCGCGGGAGCTACATGCAGCAGCAGCAGCAGCAACAGGCGGAAGCAGCGGGCGCTTCGGTGCCCAACCACCATAACATAACTGCCCGATAGCCGGCATTTGTACAGCACCAGGGAGAGTCACCAGCATACAGACTATCACATAGAAGAGCTCATGATTTACTGCTGTACAACCGGCATTTTGTGAGCGTAGAGAGAGACAAAGTCCAATGAAAATCGACGAGCGTTGGGAAGGCTGAACCCTCTGCGCGATAAAAATCAAGGCAAGAACCGTAGTGGGGGAGGAGGGAGAGTGTGACCCCGGATCTGAGTTACGACTGGGGAGGGACAAAGACAGAAGCGCGAAGATAAGAAATGGGATGGAAAAAAAAAGAAACAAAAGAGAGAGAGACACCATCACCCATCACACAGACTATCAGGCAGAGCTCATCATGTACTGTAGCACAGTAAGCAGTAATCAATCGACTTCTGCAACGGTAGCTCAGGCGGAAGGAGTGTGGCTGCGAGGACGGAACTTCCGTATTCCGTAATAATATGCGTTAATTGCTGTGCTGCTGCTGTACAAATCACAGAGCATCAGGTAGTGCTGTAGCGTAGTTACTTGCCCAGTTAATAGCTTTTTATTTCCGTTTTTACTTTCCGTCTGCGCAAGAGGCACGTTTTGTTCATTATTTTGCAGGAAATACCCGGGAAATCCACGGGAAAATAACATGAATTGCTCCAAGAAAGTAAACAGGCACTACTGTTGTAGTCGTACCTGTACGAAGTACGTTCCAGAGTGCCCATACGAGTATCATACAAGACATACACCGCCTCTATATACGAGGGCATAGTGTCTTCGTTGTCTTCGGGTATGATAAAAAGCAGGTACACATTGTCGACCTCATCCATGGACCAGCATAGACCAAAGGATAGGCTGCCGCTCTGTATTGTTTGTTGCTGCTCTGCTACTGCTGAGGTACTGCGTACGGGGGGGGCACAACCTTACTACTATACTTCTCTTGCGTCGCCCGCATTTGGATGATTTGTTGTAGGCTAGCTTTTAATGTACTTTAAAATTGCAACGCATTGTGGTCGCACTAATCCCCCATACAACTGCAATTTTCGGCGCACTATTGTAGTGCAAACCCAACTACAAAAAAATGTATTCGAGCAATAATCAACTCCCATCTCACAACCACTCCAAAGGAAAGCCTTGTAGACACTATTATCATGACAGTGTGCCGCGACTAGGGAGGTTGTTGGTCATAGCCTTTCGTCTTAAGTCGCGTCCATGTTCGATGTGTCTGATCGTGCGGATACGTGTGATTTGTGTAACTGGAGATTGCGGCGGGATTTTAGGTTTTCTCGAACGGGTTTTGGTATAAATATATTATGGATACCTTTTATTGGATCATTGGACGAAGAGATGAAAGACCCCTCCACCCACTTCACTTCGCATTATAACCCATATCTGGTTCTACATCTTCTCTCCCGCCTCATGGCAAGCTCCCGGGTGTTCACCCACTGTCCCTCGTAACCGAAGCAACCCCTTTCACGAGGTCATCGATCAAGGTGCCCCCACGTTTTTCTCTTGAATCGTACGAGCCCTTGCCCCCTCAGAAAGGTGAAGAAGGCGACATCCAGGCTGGTTGGACGTCGTGTTTAGGTGGGCAACAGTCTTGACACGGCCTACGGCGACATGGTTGACAATGGCGGTGGCAATGCCGTCCTTAAGCCGTTGAACACCCTGGAGAGTATACGTGAATTGGGTAGACTGCGGGTACCAACACGTTGGAGCATCAACAGCGGTCCAGTCAGTATGTGCAAGGTGCAGCACTACAACAGCAGTAGTACTCCGAAGTAGATACACTCGTAGTGTGGAAGATTTAAAATATGTTTTTATACGAGTACTGCAGTAGTCGTAAGCACGAGAGTACGAGAACTCGTAATCTAGAGAGAAGAACGAACGCACTTGTACGGCACGTTTCGAGCAGATAAATCAAGGTGTGCGTACTCGCTCGTGTGTAGCTTCGCGAGTAATCGAGGCTTAGAAGCTAGCTATTGGATTTCACGCGCCCTGAAGGAATCGCCAATCAACGGCCCTCTTAGACGTGCGAGGGGCGATCGTGTACATAGTATTTTCTCTCTTATTAGTGAGCGACTGGTCCTTGACCATGTGCTTGCCATGTCGTCCTGTGCGCACAGTCGAGTAGTGGGTTCTTTCAAAACTTCCAGAAATGACGCAAGGAGTTGGCCGAATTAGAATGTCCTTGTCGAATCCCGCTATCATATCAGGTGCATGTATATAGCAAAAGCTGAGCGTCGTAAATGGTTGCCTCGTCCAAAGTCCGTGCGGTTTACAGACCCGAAAACCTTACATAAGTACGTGCTATATGCGCCCCTGTCTACAGTAACCTTTCAACGAGGGGCGTATTTTGTTCTTAGTGTATTTTTGGTTCGCTAGATGTATCGAATTTACTGTAGATCGTTAAATATGTTGTAGAATTGGGCCTCCTGGGCCTCCAACTCAAGGTTGACAGAATATACAAACACCAGTCATCCTGGTTTACACACCAGGTGTTTGTGTAATGTACAGCTGGCCGCGACAACAATTGTGTGCAGACTAAAGATGGGCTTCGAATAAAGAGACACCGTTACCCACGGTTTTTGCAAACCAAGCAGACGTTTACAACTAGTCGTTTTTCAAAATTAAAAATCCGTTTGTTTACGTAGTCTACGTGCGTTTCATGTTTGTTTAGTTTACAAATTGTACCGTTTGGTCATGGGGTAACTGAGTCCAGCGGGATATCTTCTCGGAGTCGAAACGGCGTCCCGGGAAATGCCTGGTTGTTCTTAGAGGCAATAATGTCACCGCTGTTCATTTAGAAAGGTCAAACCACTGAGCTACACAGCAGTTAGTTTGCTCGTTAATAGAGTTTAAGCCACTGAGCTACTCGGTCAGCTGGTTTGACCTAGATACACGAACCACATATACACTTTTGGGCTCAAGACAGCCTCCCTGGGATAACATCCTCCGGGGTTGATCTAGCCCCCAATCATCGCCTTGTGTTTCCTTTATTTGGTCTTCTTCTCCTATTGGTCGGGCGTTCTTTTCTAGTGGTACACTTCACTCCGACACACAATCGATTAATATTTGCCTTTTGCTTCCACTCACACAGAAATCCCGTGTTAGAGACCCGCCGGGGTCGTGTTTCCACTTTTTCTGTGTGAGAGAAAGACAAAGGGAAATATAAATCGGCCGTGTGTCGGAGTGGAATGAACCACCATAAACGAACGCACGACCAATAGGAGAGGGGGGGGGGTCATACAAAGGGAAAACAAGGCGCTGGTTAGGGGCTTGATCAACTCCGGAGGATGTTTTCGGGGGTATATCTTAAGCCCAAATGTACCAATTTTGTTCGTGTATTTATAGTTAAACCACTGAGCTACGAGTACTCAGTCAGCGCTGACTGGGTAGCTTAAAGGTTTTACCTTTATAAACGAACACCCATGGTAGGGAATTCTGAAGGGTATGAATATCGTTCTTTCCGGGTAAGTCGTGGATGATAAGAGATGTATCATTTGCGATTCGGGTTGCAATTAGGAATGGTACAATTATCATTCGTTCCCAGTAAAGTCGTAGCTGGTATGCACGTAGCAGATATTTTGTGTGGGTCCATGCCGAATGATAACCCCCCCCCCTGGTAGACTAGAATGGGTATTTTTGTGTAGATAAGCTATCTTGTAATTGCAGCACTCCAGGTGGCGTTCCCCGATATGTAGAACGGTTGGTATGGACAGACTGTACAGTCAAGTTTTACGCTTTAGGGGGGGGGGGCGAGGGTAGTACACCTTGACGGGTGTATTTTTGTTGTAGAGCTTGACTGGTTGTACTGACATATTGGTTATGCTGCTATCTCTTGTTTGTGTTTACCTACGTGTGTTGACGAGACGGAAAGTGGTATCCTCGTGGCCTCACAATGAGAGAGGAGATGCAAAGTCACGACTATAGTCATTCAACTAGAAACACCAATCGATATTATTTTTCCGAACTTGATGGGTTGTTGCAATCTGGTTTGGAAATTCAAAAGGAGACATTTTGAGGGCTTGCTTTCATTCACAAGTCATTTTTACTTTAGCAGTTACTAGTAGTTGTTTTCGTAACGAAACGTGGTGGCTTGCGGGTGGTCAGAAAAATTCTGTAGCTGGGAGATGTTAGGCTTCTTTTAGCGTTGGGTGTAATATATGTTGCGGATAATAATTTATGTTATCTCGCTTTACCGTTAAGATCTGTGTATCTATGGCGGTAGTGGGGGACGAAGGGAGATTGTTGTCCGGAGGACCTCGCCATCTCTGGCAATATATATTTTCACATTTACTTTTTGCCTTAAATGGGTGGATGTTGTAGTCTTTTTTTGTGATTCATTAGTTGTAAGTGGAAGTATAAGCATGGAAGAGATTTTCGCTCATGACGGTGAATTTCCTCTTGCTATTTTCTATTTTTTGTTGTTTAAAGTGATATAATTGACTCTATTATTGCTGTTGCTTCGTCATTGTCGCCACTGTCTTGTGAAGAATCCGGGAGAGAGTTGGCTTGGAATTTGCAGTTGCCAGTTGCGAGTCAATTTGGTGTCGGTTGGGGCCATTGACCTTTCATAGATTTCGCCACATTTGTCTTTTGGGCCTGAGTGTACAGGTGCCTGAACTCCTGAGAGCCCTCGTCATATTTGCTGCCCCTACCCTGTGGGACGACTAATATGTTGATTTACAAATGTTAAACCACTGAGCTACTCAGTGAGCGCTACTGGTCAGCGCTACTCGTAATTATTAATAGTAGCGCTGACTGAGTAGCTCAGTTTATAAACGAACAAAAGAAGTCCCGGGTTCAAGTCCCGCGGCGAGGTCGTGTTCCTGCTCTCTTTGTACGAGTGAAAGAGAAAATGACATATAAATCTGCTGTGTGTCGGAGTGGAGCGGACAACTATAAACGAAGGCACGACCGGTAGAACAGGGATACCATATATAGAGGAACACCCAGGCGCTGATAAGGGCCCATATTAACGAAGATAGAAAAACAAAAAACATCGGGAAAATAATATCTACTGTATAATTGTAATTTGATATCGCAAACAAAACTGGTTTGCGACTTACCGTGAAAGGTGAGTTGTTTGTTAAAATATGTGTTGAATCACAATCACGCAGAACGTCCCACAACGCCCAGGTGAATATCGGACAATAGTATATGAGAGCGAAGGCATGCGGCGGCGCGTGCGCACTGCCGCAAACAAAATGTCGTTTTTGACGACGCCGACGAGGAAGCTATCGCTCTCAGGGTATGTTGGTCGCGCAGAGGGATCTCTGAAACGCCACGGGCGGAACAGCGACGGCGATGGTGCTATCGTAGTCTTGAGCGTGTCCTTCTAATTTTGTGTCGACCACTCGATTCTTCGGCAGTTCGGTGCATTGGGCTGGTCGAAAAGTTGGGATTACGACCGCCATGATTGGTTTTGAAGCGCCACCGCCGGGTTATGCTGTGCTATGGCCTGTAGGCGTGGGCGCGGCTGCTGTCCCGGTGGCCTTGCACTGTGGCTTACGTGTGATTTCCTCGGTCGTGGTCATCCAAACGATCAAGAAATGCGAGATGATGTACCGTGGGTGTTTACCCACCGTGGGCATGTGCCTATCCAAGTCGAGTCAACTCCCAAATTTGATTTGGATTCTATCCAAAAAATGTTCTGGGGCCTTCTTATTTTTTTCGTCCAATTAAAATTGTTTATACCCCGAATCCTAATGCTTGGTGGTGGTGCGTGTTTAGACCAATGAACAGCGGAATTTATTTTACTGTTTTCCAAATTGGATATTCTCTATCTTCGTTAGTACGGGCCCTTAGGAGCTTGATCAACCCCGGAGAATGTCATCGGCTGACTGAGTAACTCCGTGGTTTAACCGTTATAAACAAACACAAAAGTACCGTTGGGCTCAATACAGCCTCCCGTCGATAACATTATCTGGGGCTGATCAAGCCTCTAAGCGGAGCGCCTGGTGTTTCCTGCATATGGTCCCCCTCCCCTGTTGATCGTGTGTTATTTTATGGTGGTAGTATGTTCTACTCCGACACACAGTCGATTTATGAGTAGCTCAGTGGTTCAACCGTTATAAACGAACAAAAGAAGTCCCGAGTTCGAGTGCCACCGACGTCGTATTTCCACTTATTCTGCGTAATAGGAGAGGGGGGGGGGGGGTATAAAGGAAAAAACAGGCGCTGATAAGGGATTTGATCAACCCCGGAAAACGTCATCGGCGAGGCTGTCTTGAGCCCAAAGGTTTATACTTATTTTCCGTATTTACATACTTATACGTTAAACCACTGAGGTACTCAGTCATCTCCGACACACAGTCGATTAATGAGTAGCTGAGTGGTTCAACCTTTATTTATGAACGAACAAAAAAAGGCCGGGGTTCAAGTCCCGCCGACGTCGTATTTCCACCTGTTCTGTGTAATAGGAGACGGGGGGCGTATGAAGGAAACACCAGGCGCTGATAAGGAGCTTGGTCAACCCCGTGGAGAACGTTATCGGTGGGAGGCTGTCTCGAGCCCAAAGGTTTGTTTAAGTATTTATTTATGTATTTGTATGTGTTGTATGGATGTTAAACCACACTGAGGTCCTCAGTCATCTCCGACACACAATCGATCTATGAGTGGCCCAGTCGTGTAACCTTTATAAATGAGCAAAATACGTCCCGGGTTCAAGTCCCGCCGAGGTCGTATGCCCACGTGTTTTGTTTAGTACGTTGGTGATATGAGAGGGGGAAACCCAGGCGCTAAATAGGAGCTTGATCAACCCCCCAGAACGTTATTGGCGGGAGGCGAGGCTGTCTTGAGCCCAAAGGTTTACACGAGTACTTTACCTGGTTTAATATCATCTAAAAACTTAAATAAATCCATTTTGTTTGCCGTAAGCTCAGTTTCAATATTCACGAACTATCGTGAAATGTTGTTCAAACTTTTTCTAAAGCTTTAATAACTAAACATTGCTGTTTTTGCGTGCTTTTATAGCGGTTGGATCACTGAGCCAGTCAGTCAGCTAAAACACTGAGTGAGTGTTGATGTTAAGCCGCTGAGCTACTCAGGTAGCGCCTACTGAGTAGCTCAGTGGTTTAGCTGACTGAGTGTATAGATCAGTAGTTTAAGCTTTATAAACGAACCACTGCTATTAATAGTAAAATAGTGTATTAATGTTTCCAGTAATATAACCATATAGTGTAATGGGGCCTTCCATAAGGCGACATGAACTCGAGATAAGGCGGGTCATAATCGGCTTACCAGAGTTGTGAACCGAAAGCCGAAAGTTGTTTTGTTCGTCCGGGTTTTCTTGGTTTTCCGCAACCGGAAACCATTTGTTTTTGTCGGTTTTTCGGTTTCCCAAAACAAACGAAACCGAAAAACCGACTCGGTTGTTTTCGGTCATTTTGTTTTAACTGCCCTGTACGCCGGTAGCGCTGACATATATATGCGGAAACCCCGTTATGTACAGTAGGCCACACATCATATCGTTTTTTTGTAGGAATTGGTATGGCCTCGAACCCCTTAACTGGCCCGTATAGGATTTGGTGTGGAAATGTGTTTATATAGGAATTAGTATGATCTCGATTGGGCTTTTATATAGGAATGAGCATGGCCCCATACCACCTATCTGGTGTATATAGGATTTAGCATTTAGCATATTAGTATAATAATTCGTATACCCTATAGTACCGCATATCTCGTTTATTTAGGATTTGGTATAAGTCGTTTTCTGTGTCGGAATTTCAGGTACGTTTAATAGTATGGTCTAGTACCCCTTATTTGGGTTCATATATATATATATATATATGATTCGGTCTGCGCTTGACACCATGCAATATTCTTGTCGTTAGTTGTGATACTGCAATAGTGTGGGCTTGGAAGGCCGGTAATTACCTCAAGATAGGTAATTGGACCGTTTCCGTATTACTTGGATGGCATTCGTATTCGGGATAGTTATATGAGTGGAATTGCAATGATGCACTTCCGTGCCAGATGTCATCACCGCTCTAGGAATAATAAAGCCGTTTTCTCCTACGCTTGATTCTTCGTGAAAGTGAGTAACACCCAGGACATGCTTGATAGACAGACCTACAACGGGATACTCTGTGTCTAACCCAGTCTTCTACGTCACACTATGGCGTCGTCATCAGGACGAATTCCGTAGCCTAGCAACTCAGAGGTGTAGGAGTGGGTTTCGAGGAGCTGCATCCCCGACTCATTTGTTCTAGTTCGTGGAACCAGGATCTCCATACACGGCTCATCAGTGTAACTACTGTAGTCATATTATGGATAATTATAGGAGTAGAAGGGCAATGTTGCCCTTTCGTGCCAGATGTCATCACGGCTCTTGGAATAATAGAGCTGCTTTTCTCTCTTGGTTCTGCGTGGAAATGAGTAACACCCAGGACATGCTTAATGGGCGACAGACCTGCAAGGGGATACTCTGCGTCTTACTCAGCCTTCTAACACCTACGCTTGGTTCCACGTGAAGTTGAGTAACACCAAGGACATGCTTAACAGACAGATCTGCACGTGTGTGGGCTCGCCCAGTCTCCTAACAATACCAGTCTTCTAACAATACCAACACATGCATGCACGCGAAATCCTTTCAAATATTGTTTTTTTTCTGGTTTCACCGAGAAACACACCGAAAAACCCACCGAGAAACCCACCGAGAAGTGTTCAGGTTCGGCTTCGTTATTGTTTTAGTTTTGTTAAAAACAAACGGGCCAAAACCGAACGACAGTTAGTGAAAAAAACATAAAAAACCGACCGAGCCACTTCATATTTTCGGATCATAATCCAGCGGCTGACACGACTGAAAATCTCAATAGGGCGCGTGTCGCCCTATATGTTGGCCCCGTTATACGCCAAAATTTTGGGCGTGTGGCGCCCTGTATATGCCTCGGGCCCCATCAGGCAGTATACGCCCTATTAATGGGTTTTGTTTCCTGCCTTCACATCTCTGTAAAATATCGCTCTTCTGCTGCTCGCTCTGAGCGAGAGATGCAGACACACCCTTACGGCTGATGTTACGCGAGAGGTATTCAGGGCAGCTGCACATTGAGCGACAGTAGAGTGCCAGGAACAGGTTGTAGAAGTCATGCGACTCGGTGCAGTAGACGGAATGACGGAGCAGTTGCGCTGCGCGCACGTCAAAGAGTTGAACGTTGACGAGAAGGAGAGGAACACGACGATGATACCAGAGTGCGCGTGGCCGATGCCCCCCCCCCCCCCGCCCTATGTGGAACGTTCGTCTCAATTCGTGTCACTGGAGGGAGCGCGGAGGCGTGCGGCAGTGGCGATGCTGTTTTCTATCCGGAGAAGGCCAGGATGGCGTTCATCAAAGCTCATGCTTCCTAGGTCACTGCGACATGCAGACATGATGGAGTGTTGCCGGCAGGGTGACGTTCTGGTCTCGGTGTGTGGCTTTCCGAGGAGTGCTCTCAGTGCAGGGGTAGAGGATGCGTAGCTTGAGCGAGCTCGGTTGCATGCAGCTCATATAATGTTGTTCCCCGTGGCAAACAAACAGCGTGCGAACCTGCCTGCTCTGCTGTGGTACTGTGTGCGTTTGACATCACACGTGCCCACTGGGTTGAGTACCGCTGCATTGTTTATGTACCGTCTCCTCCGAGCACGAGCCTCCACCACCTCCGTGCAGAACTCTGTGCCATCTGTTGGGTCAGCAGTGCACTCTACTGTACACTAAAATGCAATATTCCCTAATACCGCCCTATTGAGGGAATCTCAAAATGTAGGGCAGAAAATAATCCCATTTGCGTATATATATGACGATCTCTCGACATAAGGCGGGTCAATATCGCGTTGACACTACTGTAGGTCGCTTTATGTAGGCCCCACTACTCTGTATGCCTATTCAACGGGTAGAAATAACGGTCGATCAATGTGCAGAACACGTATACACACTCTGCTCAGAAGGCGCCCACTTACTTACGTAAGAAACGTCAAGTTGACGTCGAGGCCCAATTTCTCATGGTGTTGCCACCTTCGAGCGCAGGTTACCACCGGCTATAATGTTGGATTTAGTGTGGCACCTGAACACCACTTCTTCCGTCAAAACTCCGATACAAATATTGTGAGAAAACAAGCCCCAATGTACCGAATTTCTTCACCCATTCAGAACCGAAAAATGTTTCCTACACTAATTCCAAGTAGCTTGTCCCCAAATTCGTGGGACCAGTTTTTAAGGAGTTAAGATCGGGCACTCTCTGCACACCTGGTACGCATGTAATAATCTGCCTATCTATATACTCGTACGTAGCGTGTGTGTTTTCACATCAAATGGGTATTCCTACCCGGCAACATCCAGCAAACCCAGGGCGCTCTTTGCATACTACCATGCAACCGTACTGGATACTCCAGACGCAACATACATACGCCAACAATCCAGACTACGAGCATAATATCTGTGTACCCTTGGTGTACCAGGTAGTATATATACTCTACGTAGACGAGTTGTACCCCGTTCGTCTATTAATTCCCGGGTACCCGACGGGTAGTGCCCGGCACTGTCACTACCGGTTCTGGTACAGGTAGGACCTATTACCCCCCGGGTATTTTGGTCTGGATACCGGGGTACCCGGTGATGTACGAATCCCCGGTGAAATATCCATCGCCATACCCCCCAGACGCCTTCCAAGCGATCTAAGCGATCTCACAAATAGCTGCCAAGGTCTCCAAAACGCACAACTCGAGGGGCTATGGCCAGGGATATCGCACCAGGGGCACGTAAATAAACGGGTACCCGAGTACCCGGGGCCACCAGTGCAAATTCACTTCGCCTGTCGGAGACCCTGGCTGCTTTTTGTGAGATATTACTTAGGGCTTCTGCAGTATTACTGCTGTAGGAGTATGGTGAGAGATATCGCACCGGGAGCACACACGTAAATCACGGGGTCCAAGTACAGTACCTGGCGGGGGATACGTCCTACGAGAAGAGCCATATCATTTAGTATTCGCATGTTTGCACCTTGGTTTTTGAGAGTTGGAAAACGAAATTTGGCAGGGTTGTGCACCATGACCATCCAAAACGACTCAAAGTTGTTGTTGTTTTGTTTTGTTTTTTTTTCTCCAGGTGCATTTTACCATTTTTTCAGAATGTTTTAGCGACTTCGACCCTCCCTGACGAAAGCATTTTTTTTCAAAGACCAGTTTTGGGTCGGTTGGTATTGTTCTGAAGCACCACCGTGTCAAATGTCGCCTTCCAACTCTCAAAAACCAAGGTGCAAAAACGATTCCCGTAAGTAGTAAATTTTTGCCTAAGGTGCCAAAATTGCTTCATACATTGTTCGAGTACTTTGGGAGGCGTTTTATATAACAGCCCCTCACGGCTTCCAAATAAAAAAAAGTGTCACGAACGTCTTCCTCTTGTTGATGCGATCATGTCAACATGTCCAGTGTCGAATATGTCGACGTACTGACCGGTATATGGCCTGATTTCAAATTATGTTGATTTAACTATAGGAATATCATCCCTATGTGAAATAGCGCCTCCCCAGGTAGTACGACAATGTCCATATCTCGCGAACTACAACTCGCACTACAAAAATCGTTTCACCGATGTGTTCCCCTTGTTCATGCGGTCGTGTAGATATATTTAGTGTTGCAAAAGACAGCAGTGTATTCCGTTTGTTTTTTCCCGAAGGTGGAATTTCACGCCTTTTCGTAGAACCAGCTCGTACCAGTAGACTAGATTGGATACAGGACAGGACACCTAAAACAGAAAACAGCAAGAAAACGATAAGTATGAGAACAGAACGCTGAGATTTGCACGAAAATGCGGGATTCGAGAGCCTGCATAATTTCCGAGAGGAGAGGAGAGAGAGAACACAATGCACATGAAGATCGTGTCCTCATCGCCACAAGGTACATACCCATTACTTCATGCGATTGTATACCCGCTCTTTTCTGTGCGCAAGTCCTATTTCATGCCTGAAACCAGCTCTGTATATAGTCCGGGTACTCGTGTACCCGGATACCCGCACTACCCGGGTACGTATTCCTGACAAAAGAGGGTATACCCGGCCATGGGTATACGGGTGTTAAATCTGAATAAAGATCCCGAGCTTACGGGGTTCAAAACTCTACGGTAGGATATACCTTGGTACCAGGTACTCACCAGGCACCATATAGATCAATATTATTCAACAAATCACTTGACAAAGAAAACATTTCGATCACCACACCCGTCAAACATTTCTAAACTTCATGCGAAAACTACGAATATGATACCGGTAGAACGTAAGATACCTCCCTCCTGCCAACCTTGAGATCGAACGTTTCGATAAATAAATACAAAAATTGCGAAAATGCATGTAATAAATAAAGCACACGAAAACTACTAGAATTAACACATCTCGTTTTTGTTTTGGATAAAACAATAGGTATCAGACTACAAAAAAACTACTGGTATTAATAGCAGTGTGTAAAAGGATTGAGACCCCTCCCACTTGTTAATAACTTCCTATAAAAAATAATAATCATTTGTGGTACGCGAACAAACAAATAATGCGCACTAATGCAAGTCACCGATTCATTATATCAATCCACCGCATTGTGGTTAAGATAAATTTCCGTTCTCGCACGCCTCATTGTGTAGCCTATTTATATCAGGTCTCATAAATTAATAAATAAATGGAAAATGTCGAATCCGCAGTACTCGTACACAGGATTTATGCAACACAGTTTGAAAACATATACTCGTATGAGGTTCGACGTAAACCTCGCGATCTCACAGGGGGGACATCATCAGTGTCATAGTATGCCGGTAACTACTTCAATATACAGTAGCTAATTGGTATGTTTTCGTACTTCTTGGACTGGCGTTCGTATTCGGGGGAAATTATAAGAACGGAAAGATAAGGAGACCCTTCTGTTTGTGAACGCTGCTGTCAAACGTGCTCTGTGTAGCCACGTGCCTATACCGTGGGTCGTCAAGGAGGAGTAGTAGATAATATACACTCGTACCACCACGTTACCAAATACACACACACAAGTAGAGCCAGTACCTGTCGTCAAAGGCCCATCATGAACACCACACAGGAGTGAGCCGTACCTTTCTGTCACGCTCCACCCTCACATGTATACGGGCAGTATCTTATCATCAAAGCCCGGGTCGCATCATCATTGTATCGCAGACTGCTCCCAGGAGGGAGACAGCAACCCACCAGGTACCGCGAGGCATCCTAAATAATGCCCCGACACATAATACGAAACCCCGATCTCCGTAGACCAATATATGAAACCGCCACATACGGGAAACCAGTATCGAGCAACCGCATACCACAAACAGCCCCCCTATTCGGTGCGCGATACGATAGGTCCCGAATACTTATCACCAATTGCCAGGTAAAACGGCAAGTCCCAAATTCCATAATAAAACATCGCCAAGGTAAAACGGCAACCCCAAATTCAATCCTTCATCATTGCCAAGGTAAAACGGCAACCCCAAATTCCATCCTCAAGAATTGTCAACGTAAAACGGCAATCCCGATACCAAATCTCTCAATCTCGATTCCAGTATATATCTCCTAAACTATAGCGAGACAGTAACTACGGGAAGGGGAAAATCCAACAAACGTGAGTATGCTGGTAAAACCTTCAAACAAAATCAATAACACCGTCTTCACATAAATACCGTACCGCCCGATAACATCGGCCCCCCTGTTGTGTACTCTGTAAGAGCACAACAACAGAACATCTCTGATATATAACACCTCAAATCGAATCATAGCAGCCCCCCTGCTTGACACTCCCCTCGGAAGTATACAAGAAGACAACAATCCGCATCTGAATCCAAAAGTACTATAGGTATCAGTAATTGGTTCCCCTGTACGTTGTGCGCAGTTAACCAATAGCCAAAGCGTACGGCACGATTCATCAAGACCATCGGCATACTCTATTGGCGTATTAACCTTATTCAACGTATGGGTACCTCCCAACACTTTCTCCATTTCCTTAAGAACTCCTGAAGTTGGACGTTAATTCTTCAAGTACTTCCAAAAACATCCCATGCACATCGAAAACCCCTACTATTATCCCCCAAAACCAAATGCCCCAAAACCCCCGGAAAAACAAACAAACAAACGAACCAGTGGATGAAATCACAACAAGTTCATCACAGAGTCACGGTCAAGCGAAACGTCTCAGCATGCAACGGTTTGATGAGAAAGTCGGCATGCTGCTCTGCCGACCGTACGTGTTAATCTCAAACTACCCGTTAGACACATGTTCCAGACATCTACGTCTTATAATCAAACCATACACAGACACCAGCGCGCATAACCGCTCCACCAGAGACAGACGTCCGGTCAGTAGCCTTGCGTGCATAGTCCGCACCCACGTACGATAAAACCCCAACTGGACTCGACTATCGGCGATGAAAAGTCTTCGTCGTGTTACCGAGTACAACTACTATCTCCCCCCTGCTCGGAAGACGACAAAACATCCATCGCATGGTTAATAGTAAAATCCTGCGACATCAGTGTGACTCAAAAACCCCTCAATCATAAAATCAAAACCAAACTCAAGTCCAAACCCACAAACCAGAAACATCAGCGATCTATATCAAATAAGCGCCGCAGACAACGAAACAAACAGAACGTCGTTGTCGTTGTATGCATTCACTCACGTACAAGACTACTCGGTCCAGCGTTATAATTCAACTATCCTCCTACCAAAAACAAGCATTTAGGCCCTCGATATACCAGGTAAAGCATCGTCTCTCAATCATACCCCAGGTCATGATAAATGGACTGCCATAACCGAGATACGTGACAATGTACAGCTGTTGATGCTGTTATTTTATAGTATTCTGACATCGTACTTCAGAGGTCGTAGTACGCAATTCAGAATGCCAAATATCAGGTACCAGTATAACAGGTGCATATAACTCTACTCGTATATCCAATGCAAACATATTACAATCCAAGCGTCATAAATATTTCGGCTCGTCAATTCCTACCGAAACAAAACGATCCAAAAACATTTAATCTACTGTGGGTCATTGCTACTAAGCGACCCCAACCCCACGCGCTCAACCCCCGTCTCCTGCTCCCTACCCCACGGACTCGACGCTTGTCTTCCGCCGCGGCTCAACGTCACCGCGGCATGGACTACATCTCATAAATCCGCAGAGTTAGGGTGCATTTTGACTCGTTGAGCAAAGGGTGCATCGGGTGGTTACTTTCAGCGCCAGGAACCAAGTCAAATCGTTAGATAACGAAACACATCATTATGCACTATGTCTGTGGGTAGAATCATGCCATCAAACCCCCCCTTGTGATTCTTCCCAGTACAACAGTAGTGACAAAAACATTCCGTGTGCAAGGGCTTGGTGAGGAAATCAGCATTGATTTTCACACATCAATATCATGTACCAGGTACTGCTGTAGAACCAAGCATAAATCAGCAGTAATTCTTCAACACATTGATCACTAAAACAGTGGAGCAAAATTAGCAGTAATTTTCCCACATTGTATATAATGCGCTGAAAAATCAAGTAATTTTCCAGCACATTTATATCAGGCATTGCAGAATCAAGCCTATCATGGCATCACAACCCCCCCCCCGTGATTCCAACAGCAAGACACACAAAATATAGCGGTGGTGCATCATACCCGTAGGGTACAATCACACAACTATAGCAGTCCCACGTACCAGCCAATTGTTGACTTGCCTGGATCAAACGGGAACGTTCGCTCTCCTACCCAGTTCCCATTCAACCACACACATAGCTGCGATCCACCATACCAGGGGTACAAGCTCACCACAACTACAGCAGTCCTGCTCAAATATGCCGGCCAAGACACAGAGAAGCACAAAAACAAAATAACAGACCAAGAAAATCCAGTCCACTGAATCAACCAACAAGAAAGTTGGCCAGACTGGAAAATATAACATGCCTGCTTCCCTGGATCAAATGGAAAAGATCGCGCCCCGCTGCCGCAGATGCTGCTGCTGCTGCTCCCCTCTTCCACGAGCTCCACCTCTGGCCGTCTGCCGTCAACCCCCCCCCCAAGCCCATCCCGTTCCTCTGGTTTCCCTGGGTCGAAGGGGTACGAGCCACTCTGGCCCAAACCAATCTGCGGCACTCCGCCACCGTCCCCACCGAGCTCCACCTCAGGCAAAGCAACACAAAGCTCCACCACCTTAGCCTGAGCACCACCAAGCCCCACCACCTTAGGCCCAGCCACTCCAAGTTCCACCACCGCAGCCTCAGAACCAAGCTCCTTCTCCTCAGCCTCGGGCTGCTGCTGTACGGCATCAGCGAGCTTCACTAGCTCAGGCTCAGGCTGCTGCTGTACAGACGCCGCTACCAACGCACGCGTACCACCGAGCTCGTGCGCCTCGGACGCAGTCACACCAAGCTCGTCGAAGCTCCGGTACGGAACACCAATTCCTCCAGCTCGTCGCTTGGCGGACTGCAACTTCTCCCACCAGGCTTGCTTCTGCAGGAAGGTACGCGGTCGAGGTCCATGATACATGTTCCACAGCTCCTCGCGCGCAGCCGCTCTACGGGCATCCCTTTCCTTGCTGACGACATCCAGCTCCAACATCAGGTCCTTCATCATCTGCTGCCGAAGCAGTTCGCTCTCCCCTGGCATAGCACTACCCCTCCTAGTCGTCGACCTCGGCACTACTGCCAGCTGTACCTGCGGCTGCTGGAGCGCCGGCGTTCCAGCCTGCGGCACGCTGTACTCAGGCGCGTAGACGATAGTGGGCTGGGCAGTGCACTGCCTGGCCATGTGACCATAGGCCAGGAACCCATCGCACACGCTGTTTGGTGCAAAACAAATCGCTGCCTCATGCCCTCGAGCCCCACAGCGTTCGCACGTGTAGAAAGCGCTCATAGACGCTCCTGGAGGTGGAGGGGACTCGGGCTGGTACCAGCCGTTTCCGGCGTTACGAGTCCAACCAGTGCCCCCCGGCCTTTGCTGGTGCTGATGCTGCGGCTGAGGTGGGTACTGCTGCTGGTAACTGTGACCTCCACCCCAATGCCGCTGCTGTTGCCGCTGATGCGGCCAGGCGCCTCCATACTGCTGCTGCTGCTGCTGCTGCTGCTGCTGCTGCTGCTGCTGAGGCCCTGCGCCACCATACTGCCGCTGCTGTAGCTGCCGCTGCTGCTGCTGCTGCTGCTGCTGCTGCTGCCCGGCGCCCTCAAAATAAAAGACCATCTCCATAGTCAATCCTCCAATACCACTTCCACTCTCGCACAGTATAGCGCTCCAACAGCCTCCGGGCCCGAAGCAACGACGATAATCGTGTTTGTGAACGCTGCTGTCAAACGTGCTCTGTGTAGCCACGTGCCTATACCGTGGGTCGTCAAGGAGGAGTAGTAGATAATATACACTCGTACCACCACGTTACCAAATACACACACAAGTAGAGCCAGTACCTGTCGTCAAAGGCCCATCATGAACACCACACAGGAGTGAGCCGTACCTTTCTGTCACGCTCCACCCTCACATGTATACGGGCAGTATCTTATCATCAAAGCCCGGGTCGCATCATCATTGTATCGCAGACTGCTCCCAGGAGGGAGACAGCAACCCACCAGGTACCGCGAGGCATCCTAAATAATGCCCCGACACATAATACGAAACCCCGATCTCCGTAGACCAATATATGAAACCGCCACATACGGGAAATCAGTATCGAGCAACCGCATACCACAAACACCTTCCTCGCGAGATGCCATCATGTCTCTGGAAATAAGGAAGCTGCACTTCTCCTACGCTTGATGCTACGCTAGAGTGAGTAACACCCAGGACATTATCGATGGACAGACCTGCAAGGGAATACTCCGTGTCTCACCCAATCTTGTAACAATATGGCGTCGACGGCAGGAGGTCTTTGAAGTTGGCTTCGATCACAGCACCTGTGGTTTCGTTCGATTGCCTCTCTTTGCGTTTTTTCCGGCTTCTTAGGCTAGCAACTCAGAGGTGCGGGAATGGGTTTTGAGGAGCCGCATCTTCGACTCGTGTTCTACTTCGTGGAATCGGGATTTCCCGATTTCCCCATATTTCTGCATATACGGCTTATCAGGGTGGGCAAGTGTAACAGTATGGGCTTGGAAGGCCGGTACTTACCTCAATATACCCGGTAAGCGATTGGTCAGTTGTCGTATTTCTTGGACTGGCCTTTGTGCTTGGGATAATTATAAGAACGGAAGGAAAATGAGACCCTTCCCGGCCAGGTAAGGTGCCATCACGGCTCTGGGAATAACGAAGCCACGTTTCTCCTACGCTTGATTCCATGCTTGAGTGAGTAACACCCAGGGCATGCTTAATAGACAGACCTGCAAGGGGATACTCCGTGTCTCACTCAATATTATAAGATCAGCATATCTGTCGAAAAAATACAATACGAAGAGTTCGTATGTATGTATATATTATTTGAATATATATTTATAAAACAATAATACCAGGTGTGAACTATTTCCTAGTAGTGGCAAAGTTACGTGCAAGTCCAGGCAAGTTTTAGTTTTAATCGATAGACACGCGCTTCCTGCACCATGCAGCTTCAGATGACGTTATCCATTATCCAGACATACATTAAAAAAACGTAACTAGGCGTGATCGAAGTATCACGCACAGCTTGCCAAGAGGTGTTTCGACGAAATCCTCGGTCTCACAGTTGTTTTCGTCTTTTTTTAATATATCAAGCACTCAGAGACGGCCCCACGTGGTAGCCTAAGTGACCCGATAACTTTGGATGACGACAAACGGTTTACGCTAGTAGTCCCGGTTGATCTCGTCAACTCCTCAGAGCCTTTGATCAATTCGGGCATGGCTTCACTATATACCCGTCTAAACTGTCGGAGTCTCTCAATATATCTATGAGATTTCCAAAAAACTTTTTTGGATTTTGATGACTTGGTAAGTTCTCTAGCTTCAGGTTTTGTTCTCCGCATATACGAAATATGTATCCCGCATGAACGAGGCCAACTAAAACAAGTTTTCCGCGCGATCGAAGTATCGCAGACAGCTTGCAAATATGAGTTTCGACATAATCCTCGATATTACAGCTGTCGTTTTTTATTTTTGTTAATACATATAATTCTGCCACGAGCGAGATTTTAGGGTGAACTAGTTGTAGTGTGAGAACGTCATCATGATATCATATTATACGAAGTAAGTACAAATAATAAAACAACAGGACCCATAATAGGTGTGAGATTTCTCGAAATCCTGGATCTCACGGCTTTTGTTTTATATTTTTATTGATAAATATAAAATATGCCACTGGCGAGGTTACAGGGTGAAGTACTACTCGTATTAATAGTGTAAGAACGTCGTCATGATGTCATATATCATACGTATATATATAAAAATATACAAATACGTCGTATATATATATAAAACAGCTGTCAGGTGAGATCGAGGATTTCGTCGAAACACATACCTGGTATATATGTGCAAGTGGTGTGTGATACTTCGATCGCGCGCAGTTACGGGTTTTATATTATGGGGTATATATATACGTATATGTGCCTGGTTTTAGCTGGTTCAAGCAAAATACTCCAAACTGCGAATGAAGGCTGCATGCAATATCTGCTCGATAGAATGTCACAAATTTGTAGTATAATTTTGACCGTGTATTGAACAGCGAGAAAGCGGATGGTACAGCCTGTTTTTTTTTATAAAATCGATGAAATATGTATGTCAAGCCTATACTGTACAGGGCTGGCCCTAGCGACGAAATCGTATCCGGACCAACCACAGAGAGGCCTCCGAAGTGGATAACAAAAGTCATGCGTTTTTGGAAAAAGCCATTTCCCCCCCCTTTTTTTCTGAACGAACCGGTTCCAGATACATAAATACTGCAGGGCATGTCTGGAACAAGAACGAGGTTGCGCAAATATTCGTAAACTTGACTACGGTGGATCAACACTACTAAGTAATTGGTAGCATTTAGCGCTGAAAGACGATTTTGATTCTGAAACCAAGTATATTCGAAAATTATGTTAACTTAAACGTTTCCCAACACAAAATCTCAAAAGTTCACGCGTTTGTTTTTTATTACACTCTGAAACTTCGTCGGACAATCCGTGCCACTACTGTGCTGGGAGTATGCTGTGCTGAGGGCGTGCAAGTTTGTTTTCTTTTTTTCTGCATTCTTCCCTATATATATATGCGTATAATAGATATCGTGAGTCGTTCCAGGAAGCCCACAAGATATCTAAGAATTCTAAGACTACAGATAACAGAAGTAAACAAATCATGTACCGTATATTTATATATGCGCCCCCTCCGTACACCCCGCGGCATAATGGCAAGGAAAATGTGTGCGAAGGGTCTGACACCTATATAAAAGACGGCGTGAACTCCTGATACCAACTAAATTTATGGCGGAATCCCGGAACCCGCTCGTACCAGGTATCGTACATAGCTTATATCATATCATACTGCTGTCTGTACCCACACAACAGTACTATGAAATATATATATATAATATATTTATATGCTACGATATATTATGTTGCGACTGCTGTATAGCAGGTACACAACAGACAATACAACCATGGTGTTCAATATGTTCATTCATGGCGAGGCTCTATCTTGTTCGGCAGTACGTCAGCTGTGCCCTTTTGAACCCAGCCTATCTATATGGGATATGACGTCATACGAGCCCATACGAGCACCAAGCCACACATATTTGCCACCATCCACGCCACCATCATATATACACGCCCGGAGGTACCAAACAAAGGACAGGACACCATATGAGGTCATGCTGAGGCCAACTGCTACTACTACTACTACTACTGCTATACCACTGCTACTACCGCTACGAGGATTACAGGACTCGGAGGCTTACATGTGAGCTGAAAGCGATACATAACATATATATATGAATACGACTGACTGGTCGCACGGGTTGCTGACGAACAACGAACTGTCACGTTACAGCCGACTTTCCTTTCTCGACAGCAGCAGTAGTACCTGGTAGACAAACGATATTGTAATCTTGTTTTCGATTAATACGATTCGCACGCCGCGCTCTCTCGGTCTCCGGTGGCTGCTGCGGAGGGATAATCGTGTTTCTGCACTATCATACCAGGTATATACCTGGTATGTACTAAGCGGGAGCAGGGTTCCAAAGGAGGGTCAGGTCCGGGTGGCATCCGAATGCTAAACAGGAGCAGGGTGGCTGGGGGATCAGAACGACCGCCGAACTTGATCCCACCTGAACCTGGTCGTCACTCTGCTCCCACTTGCTTATTACTGGTGTACGTTTTGTCTCAGCGATAAGCAGTCCTTTCTACCCAGCTACATAAGTACACTCAGTGCCCGTCCTGATTATTTGTCCTAGAGAGATGCAAAATACGTGGCCACAGACTCCTGTACAAGAAATAAATCATAACAATAATCGAATCTGAATCAAACGTAAAGGAAGTGAATGAAAACGTACGGGGTACCGGGTACGACAACGCAACGACACAAAAAGGCAGGCCACAGGCACAACAACACAAGCCAGACCAAAGAGAATCATAACACAAAGACGATAAATCAAAGTAAATGGTGAAATGTCACATACTACTAATGGCGGAAGAAGATCAGGAAGGCTGCAAACACAAAAGCGAAAACCATACCTTCATCATTATTGGCATAAGTTTGTCAAGCAATCAGGCATAATAATACGATTGATACTCGTACATAGGTATATGTGAATGGTATGCTTGAAAAAAGAGATGCCCATTGTCAGATCGCAAACGGAATAACAAAAATATTGTAAATTCACCCACCTGCCGTGTAGAAGGACTTTCGTCCTCGCACGCCTCACTATATATGACTGAATGGTATCATAAGTTAATGGTAAAAAGTGTATAATCCGTAGTACGCACGATCTACATCATCACACAAAGCATGCAAATGTAAGCTTCGTACGAACAGTGAGTACCACAACAATCAAATCATCACACACAGCTTGAAACTGCACATACATGACATTCGACAAACCTTCCTCCACCTCACAGAACAATATCTGAACCTTTTTTCCTGATTTGTCCACCAATACCAGTATACACACTCGACATTTTCAAAAGGATAGACAAACAGACTCCCTGCATTCTGCAGCTTCGGAGTTTGTTCTCCTCACATATATACGGGATATATATATATATATATCTTGCTTGAGAACATAAAAAACACGTAGTATGTACGCGCAATGGAAGTATCGCACACAGCTTGCAAATATGAGTTTCGGCGAAATCCTCGAACTCACCGAGGGTGGCCGAATAAGTATGTTTCGACGCCTCGCGTCGAAATGCTTAACTTCGACCCTCCCGGCAGGGGGCGGGGTATAATAGCTGATACCGTCCCCTCCATCTACGCCTGTACAATAAGTATAGAAAACTGAAACATAGGAGACGGTGGAGGGCTCCCCCCCCTGACTCTTCCATAGTACTATAACACTAGCGGGCGCGGTCTATAGGCCACAGCTGCATACTGACGACGACTGCATGCAGCAGTAGTGAGCGGTACAAAGGAGCTACAAGTGAGTATGAGCTCGCTCGAAGGTGGAACAGAAGGCCCCGAAGAGACGAGGGGCCGGTCCGGTAGGCTTGGCTGGATAAGCACTGACTGAAGAAGGTCATAAGGGGAGGACGGGGATGGAGACATCGCGGCATGAGTGCGTTCTTTTCTTGCTTCGGCTTTGTCATTACTGTAGGTTGCCGGGCTTGGACGCACCAAACTGCAGGTTCCTTCCTCAGCAGATAGATCCATAGACCCCAGGTATCGCTTGCAGCAACATTCCATCAGGGGAACCAACCGCTGACCGCGCCTGGTGGCATTGACACCTCGCCTGGCTAGCTGATTATTATGTACCTGTCTGTCCTTTACGCCACTGTCGGAAAACAAAAATCCGAACAGTCTTCACTCACATATTACATCATGGAATGCCTGGCTAAACCGTGCAATGCTAGGAGTACGTTGAACTACGAGTACATATATATATACCTGGTATATATTATATATATGTGTGTATCAGTGCATATATATGTTAGTATTGGGTCAGACTGACCATGCAGTGTACAGTAGTCAAGCAGTATAGCAGAACAGGACCAGGCAGTATATGCATAGTATGCCGTATTTATACGAGGGGTGTGAGGTGATGTAACGGTATTTGACTTGGTGTGAGGGTTTATGCCTCTCCGGTGTTATCAACACACACCACGCCGACCACACACACAAAACGAAAACGGTGCGAAGTAAAAATGTAGAAAAAACCTCCGGCGGGGACGGGGGGGGGGGTAGTTAGATTGTATGATATCCAGACCCCCAGACGCCCTCGATCTCACATACCAGTATGTTGTTTTTATTTCTTACAATACGTTCGTGCTGACGAAGCACAGATAACTTCTGCACGGGCGAAGCAACACGAAGAAGAAGACATCGGCGTAAGGACGGCGGCAGACGGCGGCGGGGGGGAAAGCGAAACAGACAAGGAAAAAGGCAAGATATAATAAAGATAATATATATAAAACGTATTCGAGGCGGGGATAGTAACATGGGCTCCTGCCTCTGCTACAAAACCGATGCGGGAACCTTGCCACACTATCAGCTATCTCCTTCCTACTGCCGTCGATAGTGGTGTCAAGTGTCAGTAATATTGGCTTGGCGGCCCCCCTGTGAACAACTCAACAACAAAGACACAAAGCTATCAGAGATCAAGGGCTATATTTTAACGCAAGCTCCACTTATCAGTCGAACCGATACCTCGCCAGCCGATCTACTACTTCGTGTCTGCCTCCGTAGATCAGCTTGTATAAGTAGCGCCCCCCCCCCCGCCCCCCGCCCCCCCCCGCCCTCTCCTTGCCGCCGTTCTTGGCTTTCTCAGCTGCGTGTCGTAGCCAGCCCTTCCCGGCCTTGCCCCTCTGCCACCTCGCCAAAATAGAGTCGGGAATAGAATTACTGTCGAGCCCTCCGCAGCAGCCACCAGAGGCCGAGAGCGCGAAGCGCGAACCGTACTATATTGCGTGCGCTCTTCAGATAAAACCATTGTTCCTACCCGTTGGCACGTTGGCAGCTAGCCAGTGGCGGATACCGACCACGAGAACAGAACGGTCTATTTGAAGGACAGATGACAAAAGAGGGGACACCCCCCCCAAAGTCGTCACTTAAAGGGGGGCACTGCCAAGCGCGGACGGCGAGGTTCTCGTTAGACACGTGGTCGTTAACATCATTCCAACGGCCCAGCACGTTGCGCGCATTCACGGGTACATGAATCTTTATATTTTATATGTAACCATCACTGTCTCCGAATAGCCCAACAGCTATCAGCCTCGTGCCTTGCACTATAGCACTCTCCTTTTCTATACGTCATGGCGTCATGACACCTATCATACCTGCTATACCGGTGTACCTGATACGTAGAATACGTGGTATAATATTCAAAATATGTACCAGGCAGTATACAATAGTACCCTGATTCACTACTGTAGTTCATTTTCTCTTGTTTGAGGTACTTCACTTATTATTATATGGTCCATCCGGGACATTATTTCCATTCACGTTTTATACTATACCGAGTTTAACAAATAAAGTTGAACATTGAAATTTGTATATTCGTGATCGCAAAGACAAGACGAATCGATGCTGAGATTTTGAACGAAAACTAAATTTCACACTAATAACAAGTAATTATGCAACACAGCATCAAGAAAAAAAACACCAAGACTGGCCAAAATTGGCCAAAATCAGTCGTTTTGGGATAAATCCTCAATATATAACGAACTTTCGCTTTCCAGGAAAAACAAAAAAAAAGCCCTGCGCGTATGGTATCAATTCATCGTTTGCCGCCCTGTAAATATAAATCTCACACACAATTATTCAGTGTAAACTTGAACAAAACGACCTCCAAAATCCGTATTCTTGCCGATATCTCCGTCATTTTATCGATTTTTTTAAACAGAAAAAAAGCCCAGGCGCAAATGTGACGAGCTAGCTAAATACGCAGTCTAAATATTGTGTGGCAACATTACAATCCACCTAAGCTTGGACCAGAAATTCACGTTTTTTGCAAAAATCAGGCTAGATCATATTAATTAAAAAAAATCGACGTGTTATTATCTCCGTCTCGAGAGGGCCGTTTTAAGGGTATCTCTGTTTTTTTCAACAACCTACCCATACCCGAGATAAATGTTCCTTAGTGATGGGGGAATTTCGAATTGGAATTGAATTTCGGATATTTGGAGCCGGACGGACTATATGTGCTATAATGTACGTAGTATGCACACGCTTGGTAATAATATACCACGTATGTATACACAGCGATAATATGCCGTAAGAAACAAGCAGCAATAATATATACATGATATATATACTTCGAAGTATATGATTTATATGTACCTGCAAATCCCAAATGTTTTATTAAGTTTGATACGACGCACACCACGAGTCTGAACCAGATATGGGTGTAACAGGAGTACCCACCAAATCAGCCGGTGTTGATAGCACATCACGCGTGTTGACATGCTGACCACGTCGTTTGCACGGGTGTGAGCCGGTGGTCTTTTCGATTTTAGACATCGTCTGTTCGGCGTGCCACAACAAAACCAAACGCAGGAGTGGTCACCTACCGGAGGTCGTTTAGGCCCAGCCCGGGGTACGTACATCGCCAACGAGCCAAGAAGGAACAGCCGATTTTCCTAATTGAGAATTGCCTTTCCGATGAGAATGAAAATCGATTTTAGCACTTTGTTATTGTTTAAGAGTTGTATTTCGCTCACGATCAAAAGTTTACGTAGAAAATATGTTCCTCGATGGTAGTGAGAGTGTTATAAGGATTACCCTGGACTGGGTAATCGATCGATATTTTACCCATATAGCTCAGCAGGTAATACCCTCACATTTGACGTCGTCGAGGACACGGGTTCGAATCTCACTTCGAACGTTTCTTTTTTCAGAAACGCTTGCGCGTGCGTCCCTAAAAAAACACGTCTCCCTGGTTCCCCAGGTACTGAAATGAAGCGGGTAGGTCAACGTACGGCCGTATACGGTACCGACGTCCCAAATCTCCCGCCGTTCAGTGGGGGGGAGAGTGTTTTACCCCTGTAGCTCAGCAGATAATACCCTCACAGTAGGTATCGACCCACGAAACAAAAATTGAAATCGGCCTTGACAGGCTCGAAAAATCAAGGATTTAAGGGAATTTGCATTTATGAGCGAGGTCCCTCGCCTATAAATACAGATTTTCTGGGATCCTCGATATCTTGAGACTACCGATGCCGATTTCGTTTTTTTTTTTCATCGACGGGTGTCGCACCTGACAATAGTTGACAGTGAAAGAAATGACTGTAAGGGAAGTACATCTCTTCCAATTCAAAAAACAATATTTTCGATTTTCATTCTCATCGGAAAGGCAATTCTCAATTAGGAAATTAGGAAAATCGGCTGTTAAGGGGTAAAGTAATGGCAAAACGGGGGGATTCTCTAACTTAGTAGAGGTCACGGGGTACACCCTCGCGTAAGCATGGCAACAAGGAGGACATGCTCACATCCCGCTTTTTATCGCTCTCGTTCACCCCCTACACATACACGAACAAAAGACCGTGGATGGTTGGGAGGGGCTATGGGAGTTCGCCAAACCCCTCAGGTTGGGATTTCGAGTCGATTTGACAGGGTATATGGGCGTACCCGGCGGCGAAAACCCTTGTCTCCCTTTTAATCGCCATATTGGGGGGGGGTGTCCCCCTCTTTGTCAAATGATCTTCTTTTATATAACGTCTCTCGAAAACCGTCGAGATATTTTCCGATATCGCAGCAAAACGAATTTCGGTCTTTGCTTCGGTACTTTACGGCACTATTAATAGTTGTATGCAAGATATCGAATTCCGGTGCAAGTACCAGAATAGTCGTTTCGGTATTCCAGAAAATCGCGTTGCTGGTCTTATGTGCCGTTGACTGGACTTGGTACCGAGTATTGTGCGGCATTATACTGTATAAATATACGTATGTATCGTGCGTACTCCGTGTACAGCATAGGAGTTCGCCGAGTTTGCTGTACACAGCGGTATCAGTATTGCGTTGTTGACAGACAATAAATATGTCATCACTGTAGTGCGCATGGGGGTAGCACAATCCCACTGATCTCGCCATCACGAGCTCCGCAAACATCTCGAAAGTCGGACAAAAGGGATGCAAACCGCCTTCGTTTTTCCTCGGTGTTTAATTCACTTATTTCAGCTACATCTGTATTGTACATGAGGTGCAGACAGAAATTAATATTGTCTATATACTCCGCTCGTTGCATTACTATTTAACAAACCTCTCTGTCGGGGTTCGTGTGACCAGGGTGACCTACGACGTACATTATTTGTCTTTTCAACGAAGACATTAACCACCGGTAAGACCTTCAACCGTAACCCCGAACCTGACCATAACGCAATGGTTGGGGGTGTGATCCGACGGGCTGCCCACGGGCAGGCATTCACCAAAACATCATACAATCTCAATCGTCGTGTGACCACAGAGTTTGTTTATCTCTAAGATAGAGAATCGACACGGACACTGGTTGTACCGGATGTCAACGGCTAGACACAACGGTCAAATGTGAAGGAACACGCACACTGGCGACGAACAGGCTGATGGTTGATGAACAGATCATGATGATATTATCGCACTAGTATATACTTCGAGTAGTATACTACTGTCTGTAGTACGCTTATTTCCCTGGCGTCTAGCTCGCGGTCACAAAAAACAGGCCAAACCTCGCCTCGACGCAAGCCTACAACAACAAAAAGCACTGCCACAAAAACAAAATGCACCGCATTGCCATTACAACACCAGTAAGCAAGGCAACGGTGCTACGTAGCTGCGGCATGCCATCCCGCAATACATACTAAGTATATTCACACCAAACAACACCAAAAAGACAAAACAATAAACAAACTAAATAGGGAGTATGCACGTCGTATGACGTACGAAGACGGCAAAAACCAAAATAGAACAAAAGTGAGACAAACACAAATGTTTACTTGGTATTCAGGGCGCCGGGCAAGTCTCGAGGGAGCAAGGTCGCTCTTTGCTGGTTTGGTCAGTCCTATGTCCAGCTTGTGGACGAACAGATAGGGTTGTGAGTCGGCAGTATTCTACCAGTCGACTGAAGTCAGGCGAGCCAAGCGAGCCCCAAACGTCCCCTCCCCGGCCAAGAGGGTCCCGTTGGGCCCGCCGGGAGCGCCTCCGGAAACCCTCGCCGAAGGCGTCACCAGAGGCAAAATGTTCTCGCTTATTAAGCTTTATTTTACACAAGAAATCTGCAGTAAAGATGGCCTACGTATTAACCTAAGTTTCAACACAAACAGGACAAACGGCTTCAGTTTTTACAAGGAAACAATTACATACGGGGGGTAGTCCCTGACACCAACGCTATGAATAGTAGCATTCGAGAGTAGCTACTGTTAAATAGACCAGCGGGGCGTTAATCCCTCCACGGAGTCTCTCCCAACGTTGCGCGAAACGCGCGGGTCTATGACAACGGTAAGTCGCAAACCATGTACCGAAGCGTTTCGTCGTGGGTACTGCCGAGGGAGATAGGCTGTCCTGGAATGTGTGCGTGTTCTTGTGGATCTCTCGCCGCGCGCTGCAGCGTCACAGGTCACCCGGCATGAGGTTATCCGTAAAATTGTACGTGGACATGTGATCATAACTGCATGGACTTCCTAGTGAACACTGCACACACATACGAGCACATCAGTACCGTCGCTGTCACAAGCCAGAGTGTGACGCGCTGGTGCTGTTGTTCTGCTGTTGTACTCCCCCGGCTGCCGTTGTAATGACGGTTTGGAACTCGAGGGGAGTGAAGCGATCCGAGGCATCGAAGTAGCCTCTTCTTACAAGCACATGTGTGCGAGTACGCATTTCCAAAAATATTTGAGGATAATGTTATTTAATGTTGTGCAAATAAAACTGTCTGTACCCTCGCAAAATCAGCCTAAAATCGGAGCGTTTGTGACAGACACTCAATTGATTGGGTTTGCACCTGGGGTCCGAAGAACTGGAAAAGTATTGCGTACCTTCTCTCGCCAGCCTCGTTTCAAGCCGTCAAGAGTTCAGCAAGGGTGCTGGGATTGAGTGGCCTGTCTTGATTAACCTCAGGTCTGCCTGCCGGGTGGAAACTTTAAACAAACAAGCGGAGATGGCGGAGACTAACCTGTTTATTTATTTATAAATTGTTTTTGAAGAATACTCCAGTAACGCCCGCAAATCCTCGCGAACGAAACCTGTTCCGTGAGTAGATTTTACAGGGACAATTAATGGCCGGCTTGGATCCAGTGGGTGACTGTGCGGGCGCCTTGCGGGTTGCAGGCTGAGCGAACTGAGTGGATAGCGCGTGGCCTTAAGCAATGAGGTTACCATCTACATTCCTTGGATACCTCCTATCATACCCAAGAACCAAGCTCTAACTTTATACTGTAGGATACGTTCGATTGCACCTGATCGACTTGGTTGAGCCATCGCCTGGCTCGAGGTTGATCTGATTATTCTCTATTTCATGCAGATCGTACTGAACCCCGAGATAAATTGCACGGATAACCAATGCATGGATTGCTTGCCTCATTCTGACCCTAGGCCACTTGTTCAAGGACGATGTTTCGCTACATTGTGTCCAATCAGAGGCTCGAACTCGGGTTTCCATAGCCACAATGTGGTGTACTGACCACTATACAATTTCGATTATGCTAGGGGGGATGTTACGGTTCAGGATCGTTTCAATGGTTGCGACGACATAGGCATTTTCGTAATAGTAGGGGCCGCGGTGATAGCGCCCCCCCCCCCCATTTTGGCGAGTGGTCGCCTTTTGATGCTCGATCGCGTCCGCTTGGTCACAGCATCGACCTGTGGCGTTAAGCAATCAGTTTATCATATGCATTCCTGGGAGACCTCCTCCCCTACATCAGAAGCAAGATCTACCCATCTGGGATACATGCAAGCGCACCTCATCGACCTGGTCGAACCATCGCTTGGCTCGAGGTCGGTTTAGTTATTATCTGTTCCATGCATATCGTACTCTTTCGCAGGCATATCACGAGTATGTTCTATCCGATGCAGGTCGTAAACTGACCCCCGAGAGTACTTGCACGGATAGCCAATTCATGGACTGCTTGCCTCATCCTGACTCTAGACCCCTTGTTCAAGCACGACGTTTTGCATTACTTCTATCACCTACTGCGTGCTGCTGCCGAGATAATAAGTGTAGGTTTGCCAAGAACAGCATTCTAGCGCTGATCTGTGGGCTATGGTTTGGGTTAGGGTCAGAATTCGGGTCGCAGGGTCGGGCATAGGCGCCAAGCATGAAGCCCTCGTAGGTATTCACTAACAAAGGGTGGTCACCCCGTGCTGTACGAACGTATACACACCACAACAGCGCGCAGCACCAATTAGTTACACGGCAGCACCGCCAGCTGCTGCTGGTGATGCGTTGCGCTGGACGTCGGGTTTAAGCCAGCACACCCGGTGCGTTTTCTGCCCCCCAGAGTGGTAGGTAGGCCTTGCACTGCTACTACTGTGCTGCTGCTGAAACTATTTGGGTGAACTGCGTGTGATGTCTTGGGGCCTTGTGGATCCCGCGTGGGGTGGGTTTGCGTGGTGCAGTTATATGAAGAGAGAGTCCGACCGTGCACACGGACGGAAAAACCATCAATATTTCCACCCTTCTACTAGTGTATACCGTGGCTGCGCAGTTTCTTTCTAATCCCGAGGAGGTGTGGGTTATTCCAATGCCCTGCCCCCTGCGCAGCATCCAACTCTCGTGAAGTTCTGTGTTCGGTCCTATTTCCTAGGTCGACAGAAAACCCGCCATACACGAACACATAGACGCACCGTCCGTGGCCGCCACCAAGGGAAGATATGTATATGCGACTGTTGCTGTACCGTGGCTGCCACCAAGTAGAGAGCTCGAGGAACGGTGTGTTACAGACATGATTCAGCGGCAGTAGAGAAACATCTTAAATGGTGGGGGTTAACATCGTCCTGATTGGCTGTGGCTCGGCGGAAAGCGATTCCGCAATTACTTGACGGTTTGCGCCACTTTGAACGTCCAGAGCGCGCGCCGATGGTCCCGCCCGGGGTCCAAGCATGCGCCGTAGTGTACACGCGGACCCTCTGCATACCCCGCTTCCGTCAGCGCGAAAAACGATCCGTGGCCGGCATAGAAACGGTATCCGATGTGTAAACCAAAATAATATTGTACGTATATATACATACAAGGTTCCTCTTCGAGATGTGGTTGACTTGAACTCCCGGGGGTGTCGCAAGTTGAAAAGGGGATCACAGGCGTTCCCACTATATGATATGCGTGTGGACCTATATGAGGTTCGCATCTAGTTGGACTGCTACGTTTGGGACTCCGTTGGAGCTTCTGAAACTTCAGAAGAAGTTGGGGTTCGAATCGTCCAGATTGTATTGAGGATGGCAAACACACACAGAAGCACCGTTCATGGCTGACACAAAGGGGATACCTTGAAGTGCGGCTACTGTTGTACATGGCCGCAACGTACAAAACTCTTGGACGATGGGATGGGTATATTCAGCAGCAGCAAACAACAGCGCAAAAAAGTAGAATATGACATCGCACCGCAAATTATGGTCCTAGTTCCGTCAGGCTGTACTCGTAGGATACCCGGATGCCACACACACGCACTATCGTAGGCGCCACTCACACACAGCAGAAGTATCGTCCATGCCCGTCTTAAAGGGGAAACGCTTGAAGTGCGACTGACTGCTGTTGGGCAGTGGCTGCGTCAAAGCACGTAGCGTTTGAGGGCTAGTGTGGCACTTGTAGCAGGAAGAGGTACACAGCAGTAGAGCCTCAAATGCGAAGTTTTTTATATGGGGGTTTGAATGGGCCTGATTCGCCGTGGCTGGGTGGAAAGCGACCCCGTGATGACGTGCCAGCTCGCGTTTCTTTGAATGCCCAGAGCACGCGCCATGGAGCTCGATTGGGACCCGCACTTGCGCCGCAGGTTTCCCCTTCGGGATGTGGTCGACTTGAAATCCCGGGGGAGGTGGCATGTTCAAAAGGGGCGACAGGCGTTCCTATATGTGTTAGGGCCCGTGTAAGGTCCGCTCCTGTTGTACCGCTGCTGTTTGGACTGCGATGGGGTGATTTTGAAATCCAGAAGAAGATTGGGTTGGAATCGTCCAGATTGTATCCAGGATGGTAAATATTCATATAAAGCGCATCTTTCGCGGCTGCCACGAAGAGAATACCTTGAAGTGCGGTACTGTTGTTGTGCTATGGTCAAGAGCTTGAAGGATGGGATGGTGTATGCAGCAGCAGCAGCAGCAGCAGCAGCAGCAGCAGACAGCACAGCAACAGAAGAAGCTGAAATCGAGCCGCACTTTGTGTCCTTATCATCCCAACTACTCAGTGGTGTACTGTAGCGCTGCAGTAGACTTGGATGGTACACACAGCAACAGTCTTACACAGCAGAAGCACCGTTTATCGATGTCGCAATTGGGAAAGATTGAGGCGTGGCTGCTCGTGGCTGCGTCACAGTGCACAGTATTTGAGGGCTGGTGTGTTACTTGCCGAAGACAAGGGTAAACAGCAGCAGAGCGCAAAACATTCGCTTTTGTTTTATTTTTGGGGGATTTGTATGGGCCTGGTTGGCCTTTAGATGGGTACAAAGCGATCCCGCGATCACTTCCCAGTTCGCACGAGTTGGAACGCCCGCAGCACGGGCAGCGTCGGGTGGATCTCAGCGAGACGCGCAGGGAAAATGATCTTCTCTTGGGTGTATCATGCCCTCTATCGGATGCGGTTATGTCGAGGCTCCCGGGTTTTCGTTCCCGCCGTTGGCACTGTTGGCGATCCGAGAGGCGCGTTCTTCAACCAGCCTCTCCGCTTGTTTTCGCTCCCCACCCCACCTTTGCCCAGTTTCCTCTTCTTCTTCCCTGAGTCTTTCCGGCTTCTGCGGCTGCCACTCCTGTTGCTGTTGCACCTGCTCTCCTACGATGATCATGCCTCCAGCTGCAAGTGGGTGTCCCAGTGCCGGCTCTGATCTGGACGAGCTGGGACGCTGCTGCTAGCTGTACATGGTGTGCGCGCTTTTGCCGTTTATCCATGATACGCTGAATCTCGAAAATTTGAAGATCGATCCACCCGGTCCGGGTCAATCCGAATGTCGTGCAGTTATCCCTCCGATGTTACTGAGAGCGCGCAGCCACCCCACCAGCACAGTTGTCGTGGTCTATTACCAGATCAGCCCTCCATATGCGATGTGCGCAGCTCCTCCAGTTCCTCTACCCATCTCAACGTCCTCGTCAGCTCCTCTAATTCCTGTCGAAATGCGATTTCCCACCTCGCTCCATATATTCTTCACGATGGGCAATCTCCCTCCTCGCTGCTTCTCCCTCTCTCGTAGCACTCTTTAAATCAGCATCATTCATCACGATGGGGGGAAAACCACTCTATCGGTGCTCGTCGCGTCTGTCGCCCCTAGTTACCTACAATACCAGCTCACTACAACGTGTTGATACAACGCAAGGTGCATGACGGGATTTACGCAGGCGGACAGGGTCGGGGTACAGTAATTCTCCTTGATGTACTGTAGACACAAACTATGTATATTGCTGTCGTCGTTCCTTACTCTAAGAAGCCCGGTACAGGGCCCACAGCGCGGAGGTGCGTAGAGTCGAGAGGCGAGTGGAACATTGGGGGATCGCATCGCAATTTCGACATGAAACTCCCGACATCCTAATATCCCGCTACCAAACATCCCAACACCGATTGAACTCCACAATCTCCCTAACCACCTTGTATGTATTTCAAGCACAATCAACACAGCTTAACCGCCGATCTGGTATGTTTAAGTCGTTTCAATTTGGCACTATACCGTGGTGCTGTGGGTTGTTCAGCATAAACCACAAATTATATAAAACGATTTTTTCACTTCTGAAACGAAAACGCGATGCACCACAGTTAACTGTTGTCACGTTTGGCCTCAGGTGCATGTATTGCCCTCCTCGTGATATCTCCCTTTGTCGGTGCCCGACTCTGCTTGCATTCTTTTGACAATATATAGTAATATGTTCAACATTTCGAATGTTATTTCGGTACTCCTCTTCTTAGCTCTTAGCGTCGAATGCGCCGTTTTACTCGCCGGCAATACAAGTACTTCACAGTACTGTAATAACATATAGAACCACCGCACATCACAAAGAAAGGGAAGCACGCTCCGACGGGAGTTTCCTCTCTACATCCTGATCTGCACCCGTGCGATCGTGTGCGAACGTTTACCTTAAGCTTTTCGAGCTTTCTCAGTGTTTGATCCAACCACCGCACAACGATTTCACCATCCTCCTCGCAAAATGAACGCACGTGCTGACGGCTCAGCGACGGACCTCAACTTCATTGGGCAGGTTGAAAACATTGCTGAGAGCGACCGGAGGGTATGGCCTCGGGGGGCTCCTTTTGGTTGAACTTCTGGTTGGTGAGTGAGCACGACGACACAATAGGGGGGGGAAAGAAGGGAATATATAATAACTACAGTGGTGCTACTGTATTCGCTATCCGACACTGTGCTGCATGAGCTTTAATGTTCATATTTGTGAACATTCCGATAAACAAAAGATAATCAACGGAAACCAGAAAAGAAAGCCTATGCAACGAAGACCGCATAATAATTGATGCCGATATACTCCGTACTAAGACTGCTCTGTATGTTGCGCGTATTACAGCAATTGGATTACCAGCATGTGCGGACAGGGTGGGCTGTTACATTGCCTAGTGCGTTTTCTGACAAGCAACTGCACCCATGCCCCCCATGTTCCCTCTTTATGCCGCCGCCCTCTTCCTGTTGTCCTTCAGTTCATATACGTCTTCATGTGGGGCTTCTTCGTACTTGCTGGATTGTGTCGGCTTTGTTTTTTTTCGCCAAGAAGGTCAGCGCACTCATTCTGCCGTCGACCCACGCATTAGTAAAGTCAACCGACAACGTATCGTACAAGGAAGCCTTGCTCCAACGGCGGAAAACGGTGAAGATACTGTAGTACCAGGTGCAGAAGTGATACAGTAAAAGCACCGGGAATTATGTTTCAACTGGGGATTTCCTCGCCAAAAGCAAAGCAACTACCCCACGCGATCAGTGCATGTATGCAGCCGACTTCCACAGGCCTGTGTAAAGAGCGTCGACCACCCACTGTGAACTCAGGGCGGGATCTGTTCGTAGTTTACCAGTCTGGATTCCCTGACCGCCCCAAGCTCGGATTAGCTGCTTTAAGGCCGTTGCATTAGAGGACACAACGAGAGAGAGAGAGAGAGCAGAGAGAGAGAGCAGAGTGCTCAAGCTCTCCTCCCGCACGAGTCAAAATGAATGGAATGTTCGGTAGGGTATACCAGTACCGGGGGTATATTTGGTGGGCGTACCGAACTTACCGAAGTGTCGGGTACAGGTATTGAAAAAGTACCGAACTTACCGAAGTGTCCGAGGAAATACAGGTTCCCCCGGTATTGTGGTCGAGGGTATGCCGTTACCCGGGGTATGTTTAGATGGGTGTACTGAACTTTCCGAAGTGTCGGGTACCGGTATCGAGGCCGTACCGAAATTACCAAAGTTTCGGGCACCGGTATTGAAAAAACACCGTACCAAAGTGTTGGGTACCAGTATCGAGGACGTACCGAACTTACTGAAGTACCGGGTACCGGAATTTACCGAGAAAATACCCTAGGTATACTTCGGTGTGTACCCTACCGAACATACCCTAAATATTTACTCGTACAATAGCAACAACAAACAGATGGCGGCGGCAGCCGTAGAGAAAACAGCAATGCCGCCGCCATCCCAACCATCTAACAGTCGATAGCACGGTTAGCAGCAGCCCCAGCTAGCAGCCACAGCAAGAACAACAACACCAGAACACAGTACAGAGAGGCAGAAGCAGCAGCTCCGACTTGGGCAATGTGGGCTCTACTGTGTACACAGTCCACGTGTGTCACTGTCGCCGAGGGCTACGACGCTTGAAGCCCGTTCTATACCCCAACTTCTCAACTTCGAAACTCGGCATGTACAGCGTAGACCATTGGCTACCTGGCGTTGGTTATGTTGCTGCTGCTGATGTACATCAGTGTTAAACTGTAACTAGAGCAGCGACGGATTTTACATGTCGCGCTCAAGTCCGTAGAAGGATGTATGATACCAAACTTTATCACACGGGCAGTCGAAGCTTTTCCCACGACACGAAGATTGCGCAGAGCGTGCCGCATCATCTCCTTGGCGGCGCCTCGAACCCCAACGCCGCGAGTCGATGAAAGTGGGTCTGACACGAAGGCAGACAATAACCCTGATCCTTTGGGATAACACAGAGGGTTCTTTGTCCAGGTCGTGAATTGAGGCCTCAGCCCACGAAACCATAGTACAGCGGTGTGCTAAGAAAGCTAATGGTGTGAGAGAGGCAGAACATAACCACCACCGAAATCACCGCCTAGGATTTCATCCAATTTCGCCAGCCCTCGCAAGCTTATCTGGCTGACCCCTGGCTGGAGTAACCTCGACATGAATAGCAGCTCGCCTGCGCCCCGTCGCTCTGAAATTACGCGAGGCATCCTGACTCAAAAGTTGTCTATCTTCCTTCTGTCGTGCATTGTGCCACGCCTACAGCAGCAGCGGGAATTTCTCGTACAGCAGAAGATCCAGCCCATCGCAGGTTTTCCCCTACATTAGCGCTGCTCTCAGCACTGCTGGACTCAGATCGTCGTATGCCTCTCATGAAACTCGGTCATCGTGTCTGTAATGGCGTGCATCATTGACGCTTGCCTATGCTCGATCATCACCTGAAACTCACTCCTCAGCTGGTGAATTTCATATTTGAGGGGGGCTTGCTCCTCCTGAGCTGACCCTTTGGAAGACATCCGTGACTTCCGGCACCATACCTCAAGCGGTCAAGCCTTAGTGCGTTCGTGTGTTGCCAGTGTGGATGCCCTGATCGCCCTGCGGTCGGATGAGATGCTTTGAGGTCGTTACATTATAGGACAGAACGATAAAGAAAGAGCGAGAGAGAGAGCGAAGAGAGAGCGAGAGAGAGAGAGAGAGAGAGAGAGAGAGAGAGAGAGAGAGAGAGAGAGAGAGAGAGAGAGAGAGGGGGGGAGCCCAAGCTCTCCCCTCACAACCGTTGCTGCTGAAACGATCTAAACGAACCATATCTGCACCTGCTTTGAAGCGAAGCTTTTTACGGTTGCTCGAATGCTGCAAAAGCAATACCCTTTGTGAATGGAACAGAAGCTGAACATCGTGTTACATACATATGCCGTTTTTGTCGCCACTGCTTCGTTCGAATCGTGATTACAGGAGAGGGACGTTCCTGGCGACAACATTAGGGGTGAGTGGGTGCAATAGCAGTGTTGGTATTGCTGCGCCTCACGCCACGCATGTACGCCATGTAAACGAATGAAACATTAGCACAGCAACACTGTCCAGAATGTACCCTTAGTTCTCCGATCGACCCGAAACGAGCAGTACTGCAGCGCATGGATTAAACTCGAAATGGATGAGATGGAACACGGTAGGCGTACGGTTTGATCCGCGTTCAGGTATCGCCTCTAACGCTGTGCTTGGAGTCGGGATACGGCTTCCGAAATCAATCAAATCAATATACATGGAAACACACGATGAATATGGAGGCGGCCAGCCGGATTAACACATACCTGCATCTCACAACGCGCTGCGCTCACCTGCAAATTCGGGATACATGTCACAACGTTTTTCTAATGTACTCTGTTTTACTACCGAATATCATTTGATGTAATTACTGGATCTGGGTGAGGCCTCCTGCGCTGGCACGGGGTCCTCCCCTGGTTTGCCTTCCCGCGCTGAGTCGACCCTCAGTCGACGTGCCTTCAGCGCGCGGGTAGTACCTGTAAATGATCTGGGTATCCAAGACTATGGATACTACTGCCGGGTGGGTTGGATAGTCTCAAACATGTAATAACCCCCTGTGCTGTCGACGTAACGGGAGAGAAGAAAGGAGCTGCCCTTCCGCGATACGAATTTGAAGACATTCCCATTCAAAGGGAGTTCCATGGTTCGTGCTAAACCACGGACCTCTATTTGTATCACCATTTTCACTAAATGCATTATGTCTCACTACCAAGGATCACTTAACGTAAGTATTGAATTAGGATGAGACTTCCTGCGCCGGCCCTTGGCCCTGCCCTTACAGTATTGTGCGGTTGGATTGTCTTGATAGTTAACCGCTGGTCCGGGTATCGCCCAAACTTCCTCAACCTTGCTTGAATCCTTTCCTGCACATGATGTCACAACTTTTTTCCTGGGCTGGTTGTGGTGCAAGTAGACGGACTCAGCAAATACGTTTTTGCTGTATCATACCGACTGTCGCCGCGGGAATTTTCCAGGATGCGTGGACCTTCCTGACATTGATTGTGCTGCTGGCGTTTTGGCCTATCTGCCCCGTGGTCGCCTTCTCCTGGGTGTTGTTCCACACCGTGCGCTCAACTATTTGCGGTAAGCTTGTGAACAGCTGCATGGAACTGAACATTCGCCTGTGTGTTGCGTCGGCGCGTCTGTATGTAGGTGGGTGCGTGCGTGCTTTGTGTTGTATTGCGCCGTCATTGAGCACATCATATCTTGGTCGATTTCAGGTCTTCTGACCACGTACTAGCGTAGGATTTAACTCGAGATTCGGGGTTAAAGGCGACAAGGCGAGACTATTCTACGTCCAATGGTCTTCTGTACGAGGCACGCAAAGTCTACGAGTGTGTGGACTTCGCACAATGGCTCTCAGCCAATGGGGTATATTGTTGGTCGTTGAATTCAGGAATTTAGCAAGATAGGTACTGTAGCACAGATGTCCTTTATGTTCCGGCTCGACGTTCGAAAGGTAGGTTGGACCAGATTGCACAGTATGCTTCCCGTCGTATTTTACATTCAGTAAACATTGGCCCACGTCGTTCGTGAATTCGTGTACTTTGCCGTTCTAGCACTGTTCAAGCCGCTCGGGGCGCTCCCATATTGTCGACATCTCGAACCCAAGGAAAGGGCCAGGATAGCACGGAGAAGAAACGGGAAGTGGCGTCGCAGAGGCTGGATCGTCCTGTTGCGAGCTCGCCATCAGCGTACTGCCGCCGCTCACACACGTTCCAGGTGGCGATGGCCTGGCTGTTGCAGTAAGCTAGACGGTAACGACGTATTCGCAAAAGTTGCACCGCTCCCTCGAGAAGATGATGACGTAGAGGCCGGACAGGGGGGTGTTGTGCACGATACCGCGGTTGTTTCAGAATTTGGACAACTTCTGGCAAAGGTGGTTGAATGTGAACAAGAGCGTATTTTCCGCAGGATTGTCGGGTACGTGTAGTCGACTGTACACGTCAGTGGACGCATTTACTCTGACTCTTGGGAAGCCACGAGACCACCAAGTTATCCAGGAGTATATACATCGTACCGTGAGAATATGCCGCAGTATCATGCAAGCGGGTTACTCTGCCGAGGAGTGTTCATGCGCAATGCCGTGAGTAGATATGTATATGAGCTGTGCACGCGTTCGCACAACCGCGTAGTCTGTGGGAGTACTGCAGGGGGGCAATGGTTGCCCCTTGCACTTCAAGCAAGCGTGTCTACCTGAGGGTGAATGGGAGCACGCTCCTTAGCGTATGTGAGCGGGCGCGAGCTCTGAGTCGAGAAAAGACGAGTGCTATATGTTGGTGATGTATAATTTTCTACTTTACTACAACAGTAACCCATCGGAACAAAAATCGTTTAAAGGAGGTTTGTGAACGACATACAGTGGGTGTGTAGCCTTGTCAATTCTTAGAGTAGTACGGGCACGGAGTACTTGAGGCGTTAGAATATATCCAAGGCATTGGCAAAACTGGTATATAAGCACGAAATACAGCACTTACAGTGTACTTATCTAGGGTACTACTTGGGAATATGATGTGAACGTTTACGGTATCAGGTATTCGGTTATGTACTGTAGCACGCAGTACCTAACTTCCTTGTAACAAGGATCATAGTGTCCACGAGTAAGCATCAAGGAACACTGCTGCGAGTCGGACAGTACAACACTGACCAGCAAAGTCCTCAACGACGTACAGCGCGCATTTTGCCGAGTTGATCGGGGGTGGTTGCGCCCTCTAGATGTATTCCTCTCTCATCCGAGATATCTTGGACGCTACTGTCACCCGTATTGGCCCGAGGGCGCCGCGGTGAACATCGTCAACAAATGTTTCTCCCGCCGGATTGAAGCTCGCAACTTTGCCCGACAGCCATCCAAGTGCGCATTGTTCAACTATCCTCACTATTGCACTCGGCCGCGTACATATATCGCCAACATATAAACCGTCCAGTTGTATGCGTGCAGGTAAAATAGTCTGCGATTTTCTGTCTATAGGCACTTCTCGCGTGAGAGCGGGACAAAAGCAGTCTTGGCACATTATTTTCGTGTGATAATGTAGCGAGACAGCAGCGTTTGTTTTTATGATTTTGCGCATGATATAACGGCATCGGTCTCCTCTTGTGGGTGATCCTTATGAATGAGTACAAACAGGTGGTGTCCGTGAAGCGAGGCTAAAACACCTGTTGGATTGTGGCGTGATCGACTCTCTCTGCAAGAAACTGAAGAGGTTGCACCAAGTGACTCTGTGCGAAAGCGCACTGGCTGACATTGGTCAAGAAAACAGACGAGAGAGAAGGATGGTTATAAAATGACGCTTATTTGACCGAAGCGCGTAAAGTATCAATTGACATAGAGTTATAGAAGAGCGTTTTCCAAAACGTATTCCATTGCCATCCTACATAACACAAGGTTCCTCTTCGGGATGTGCGTTGCTGAAATACCGGGGGGGGGGGCGCAAGTTGAATAGAAGGAACACAAATCGACACAACACACGTATTTGAAGCCACCGCGCACAAAGAATTGGGCTTAAACCGCAGCCGCTATTTAACACGAGGAGAGTCACGAGCGGTCGTTGTTTTTCGCCGGCCTCCGTGACCGGGCGAAGTGCGAGTTGTGATGATGCACAGCGAAAACCTGGTCGTGATCGGAGGCCCTCCTGAGCTTGGCCTTTCCGTTCCACATTGTTGTAGACCATGTAATATGTCTTCTCCCTCACCTGTGAGGGTTGCGTTGTATGTTTAGTGTGGTGCCCCAGTGTACTGCTGTGTGATGCATGTGGTCACACATGTGTGTGTCGATTTGAGGATGGTTAGTGTGCTGTCTCTGTGTACTGCTGTATGGTGTATGTGGTCGCACATGTGTGTGTGGACTTGGGATGTTTGGTTTGTGTGTAGGCTAACTGCTGTGAAGTAAAACACATTGAAAATTAACCTCTGCACATTTTTGTATTGATTGAGGGGAAATGGGATGGGTTTCCATCGTCTTGACCGGCTCGTGAGGCGTCACCTAATGCCTTGATTTAGAGCCAGCTCGGGCAACTTCGAACGCCCAGAGTACGCACCACGGATCTCGAACGGAAGCCAGGGCTGTGAGTTTATCCTGGGGACTCGCCACACGCACGCAGCAGGAGAACTTGTGGGTGCGAGTTTAAGTCACAAGGATCTGATCCAGCTCTGGGCTTCCCCTCGAGATTGAAAACCACCATCGATGAAATCATCGAGTTTGAAAACAATCGGCCACAGAACGAGCCCGTGGCTCGTGGGGTGCCTGGCAATCAGATCTAAGCTGGGCGGAGATCTTGACTCAGGCAAGGATGCACGTGGATCTGAATACCAGACGCCGCACTACCCCCCCTATACTGAAGGGCCTAACAAAACAAACAAAAACGTTTTTCTGGCGTGTTTTTTGGTTTCTCTCATCGGTCTCACGCGCTTGTTTCGACGATGGTCCCTACGATCGCTTGGTCTTCAACTGTTTTCTTTACGTTCGTGTGTTTTGTAAATGTTGATATTGTCTTGATATACCTGGGAAACAAACGTCGTTCTGAAATAATTTGGGAAGGCGGGTCTGGGTGGAAGGCGCACGTGCTGACATGTCACTCCTACCAGATATAGACTTGATGAAACACCTATTAACAGCATCCAAACATACTCAAGACAAAATCGAAATACGAAACCAACCCTGACTCCACTGCCTCTTCGGCGTACAACGCCGGCCGGTCCTTCTAACAAGCGTAAGGCGCTGTCGCCTCTACACTCCTACCCCCACGCCCGCTATTCTCCCCCCCTACCCCGCAAACATTGTCGTCATGGAACTAAGTGTTACCTCCATTGGGGAAACAAATATTGTGGTAGACCCGATCAACCATATTATTTTACCTTTAAGTTTACTTTCATGAATGTTTCCATGAAAGTAATTCACTTCCACGAAAGATTTTTCACTTTCGTGGAAATAAATTCTACTTCCACGTTACCTAAACGAAGGTGTTTTTACTTTCGTGCAAGTATAATCTACTTCCACGAAAAATACTTTTCACTTTCATTCCAGTGCTATTTCCTTCCAAGGAAGTTGGTTGACTTTCATAGAAGTAAAATTTACTTATATGGAAGCGCTTTTACTTCCATGTGATTAAATTGAAAGTATATCAAAGTTTTACGTTCATGGAAGTAAAACATGGAAGCGACGGCATGAATTCACCCCCTGCTCTCAGTTAATCAGTATTTACTTCCGTGGAAGCAAAATCACTTCCATGGTTTCGGCGGAATTTCCTTTTGGAAGAGGGCCTTTGCCCAATAGACAGACCTAGTGTGGTTCCGCGCTACGCGCTGGACGGTTTGTAATATCCCGTTTGCTCTTGGTCCACGTTTTGGTATTCCGGGTAGGCCCACCATAAGCCAATTTACTTCCTTGAAAGTTATTTTACCTTCATGATGGAAGTTTTTGCTTCCACGGAAGTACATGTGTACTTATGTTGAAAGAAAAAAAGTTTCATAGAAGTAAATTCACTTTCATGGAGGTAAACGTTTACTTGGAGGTAAAAGTTTACTTCCATGAAAGTAAAAACACGTTCGTGGAAATAGACCCCGCCATGGCGAGTCCTCGCGATACAGCGCACCCAGGCGGGAACCTTTGAGAGCGGTGTTGCAGTGCTATTACTGAAGACCATATTAAATAGGACCAGATAAATTTTGTTATTAATAGTAAAAATAGGTAAATATATAGGTTTTTGTGTCTACCGTAAGTCCTATTTACTATGGCCCCCCGTAATATGATGCTATTCGACTCTGTAGCATTGCCACTCACTCGGGATGCTCGGTACAGAGCCCGTGCTCTCGAGCCATGGCCACGTATAAAGTGCCGATCCATCTCTAAAGTCGTGCCCACACAGGAACACACCCAATTGTCGCGACCGGCACTTCCAGCGTCGCTGGATCTCTTGCTGCAGAGACGCTTTAGCCAACCCTGAACAGTGAACGACGCTGCTGTGGCAGCTTCCACGGCATCGACGATGCTCATGATCTCGGCCGTGTCCTTGCTCTTTGTTCCCACAGCGTTCTCAGCTTTCGTAGCGGGTGAACTGGGTGGTGTTGTAGTGCCTGGGATGCCGTGTATACTTTTTGGGTATGCGGGGATGGATTCCCAGCATCCCAGGGTCTTGTACTATGTAGTTTTTTGTATGGTACTTGGTTTATATACGGCATCGCGGTTTATAACTGGTCTGATATGGTTTGGATAGGAGTTAGTATTGTATGGTACTCCCCTATACGCTGGAGGGTCCCTCAATCAAAGTTTTGACCCACCCCTCCCTATCTTCGGTTCACGGGGAAACGAGTTGGAGCGTGGCGTCGAAATGTTTATCTGCGTACAGGTCATATCATTTTTCCTCGAGAGCGCTGATGGGACGAGCGATTTGCAGACGTGTAGAAGTTCAAGGACACAGGCCTCGTCGCCAACTCCAACCACCGTGCTTCAACCACAAGAGGTCTGTCAAGTTGAGACAAACGCGCCCCAGTGCTATTTAAACCAAGGAGAAGCGAACTTGATTTTACTTTATTTTCCAAATGGGATTTGGTTTATCTTGGTTAGTGTGGGCCCTATTAGGGTTAAGGTATCTTCGATCGTCAATTGTTAACTGTCATAGTCGTGTGACAGTCATTGTAACACTGCACGAAACGGACAAACAGGTCCCTTGTCTTGTACTGTGGCCAAGACCAGGAAAGGGACCAGTGCGAGAATCGTTGCTGTAGTACCCTCTTGGTGTTTGTTGGCAGCGCTGTGTGCTACGTGCCAGATATTGAGAGATACTATGCCGGTCGGATTGTTGAGTAGTGAATCGACTGGAATATTTAATTGCAACGTTTACTTGTTAGCTGCCGCAATGTCACGTGACAGTCATTGTAACACTGCCCAGACCTTTACCACATGTATGAGTACACCACAACAAATATCGCACTCGTCGTAAAAGGGGTGTTGAGTGTTCGGATTATATCTACCCCCTACCCCCTACCCCCTACTCTATTTCAGCAGTATTATCGCACGACAACGAAGTGTTGATTGCATCCATGTTGATGTTGTTAAGAGTTCGTTGGTAGTGTACCTGCGTGATCGAATTTTAAAGGTGTCCACGCACATGGACAGTTTACGCGAATATCCTTATTTGCGCCGGCGTCATCCTAGGGTGCAAACCCCGAGCTACAGTCGTGGGCAACGGTTAAGTGTCCGCATTTACTTATACACATTGGTCCCCATGCTCTCGAACCGTGAACACCAGATTTGACCGGTGTAACTGGAGTTGCATTGCAAGCTAACAAGCCCGCCATATCGACGTCGAAGAAGTCCCCGAAAAGCCCGAAGGACGTGGCCCCGTAACGAGAGACTGCTCGGATTCGCCAAGCCAACGAGGCCAGCAAGGTCCAAATTGAAGTCGCAACGGCACACACCATCGTCGCGGCGGCCGTTAACGACTCCATGCAAGCATACTTCAAGGGCAACGCCTTTTCTAAGGCGTTGTCGCTAGCCGTGAAGAGCAATATTTTCGAGGGAGCTGCCGCGGACGCCAGCCACAAATTCCCTGTGCACAAGAGTGCACTCAAAAACCTCCCATCTTCCCGTCCCATCTAGCAAGCATGTGGACATTTTCCGTCCCGTTCCCGTCCCGTCTAGACGAAAATGGTCCCGTCCCATCCCCGTCACAACGGGAGCAGAAAAACTGACGATGGGATCCCGTCCCGTTGACAACGGGAGCCCAAACGTTTTCCGCCTGCGGCGGGCTAAACACCCCCGTCCCGTCCCACACGGTGCCTGCGGCACCATGGTAGTCCTTGGGAAATATGTTTGGGTAAGGCATGGCCGAAGACGACGAGCAGAAGAAGTCTAGCACGAGGAAAATATACGAAGGCTCATAGCACACACCCACAGCAGTAGGATGTAAGTACTGGCGTCATACAGACACCCAACAGCACATGGCAAAGCCCACAGCAGTAGCCCCCCCCCGAACCCCCCCCCCCGGTTGGCGTCGCCTGGCGACGACGCTGTAAAACACGCCTCTCACTGCGTGAGCTAGACAACCAGGGTGCCGTTTTTTTTCTTGTGTTTTTTGGCAGTTACCCAAGGCTGGCGGTCGAGTAGATCATTTGTGCGGGGTCGGGAACCTCAACTCCGCACAAGGGGAATGATCGTATCACGTAGTGTGTATATTGTAAGGCACTCAGAGGCAGATACATTGTAATACCCATTGCTCTCTCTGAAAGTGACCACACCAGAAATTAAATTAATTCATTAGAGGCTGTCGTCCATATGCAAGTCCGCATCAGAGGCGGTTCTTAGCAGGATGAAGCTCACCCTCCATGCGACTCGCCCAATACCTCACGGCGCTTCGCGCTTGGTGCAAGCATTGTCTGCCTGGTTGATGAAAACCCAACGTGCTCCGTCCCGGCATTGTAGGGATGCGAGGGTCTATGGTCATATGACTACGGCCGTGCACGAAATGAGTGCACCCCCCCCCCGGGCCCCCCGACAGTGTGCGTTCGAAATATATGTACTGTATTTTTAAAAACGAACCCGTGTCACCTCCCCTGTACTGGTCCAGACCAGGAAAGGAATACGAGTTCGAGGATCGTTGCTGTATCCTCCGGGCGTTTTTGTGTGCAGCTATGTGTTCCACGAGCCAGATATTGAGATATACCGATAGGGTTCGTGGATCGCAAATTTATTAACATGTCTACAGTAATCGTCAAGTGTTTACTGTCATAGGCATGTGGCAGTCATTGTAACACTGCCTGGACCTTCAACACAGGTATGCGCCTGACAAGAGCAGAAACTAACCGATCACTCTTCCTGTACAGCTGGTAAAAGACCAGGACACGGATGGGTTCGAGGATTGTTGCTATACCCTCGAGGCGGTTTTGAGCAGGCCTGTGTTCCAAGAACCAGACACTGATTTATAGATTTACCGGTCGGATTGTTGGGCCGCGAATTTATTGGCATATTTAATCGTTAAGTGTAAACTGTCATGAAAATGTGGCAATCATATTGCAACACTGCCCAGACCTTCACCACATGTGTGGCCTTTCGGCAAGAGTAGAACACGAGGAGAATGACTCACCGACCCATTATGTACCCTCCAGGCGTTGGTGCACAGCCTTGTGTTTCATGGGTCAGACATAGATTATTACAGTACATCGGTCCTGTTCTTGGTTCGTGATTGTGTTTTGTGTATTTAATCGTGTCAATTATACAGTGCCATAGTCATGTGGCGCGCATTGTAAAACACTGCCCAGACAGACCGTCATCGCAGGTATAGACCTGACAAGAGCAGCTAGCAAGCATGACTAACCGGACACTCTTCCTGCACTGCTCTATCTAGACCAGGAAGGATTGGATTTAAATATCGTTGCTTTACCCCCCAGGCGTCTTTATATGTATATGCAGTCCTGTGTCCCACGAGCCAGATATTGAGATTCACCGGTCGTGTTATTGGATCGTGAATGTTTTCTGGTCTTTAATGGCCAATTGTTAACTGTCATGAGTCATGTGGCAATCATTGTATTGGGCGGACACGAGCAGACAGCCACATGATGACTAACTGGTCACTCTTCCTGTATACTGCTCCACAGACCAGGAAAGGGCTGGGTCACAGGGTCGTTGCTGTGTCCTCCAGGCGTTTGTGCGCAGTCCTCCTGTGTTCCACGAGCCAGATGTGTTCCACGAGCCAGATGATGTTGAAATTCACATGTCCGATGCGAATATCGTATATATATACTCGTCGACTGTTAACTGCCACCATAGTGTAAAACTGCCCAGACCGTCACCACAGGTATGACATGACCTTAACAAGAGTGGAACACAACACAACTATGTAAACCCGTTTATTACTTTCCCTGTTCTGGTCTAGACCAGGAAAAGGTTGCATTCGAGGGTTATTATTATTATCTTTGCTTTCGAGGATCGTTGTTGTACGCAATTGTGTATAGTCCCGTGCTTAGGGTTATATTTACCGGTCGGGTTGTATAGCTGGCGTCCCCAGTGGAATGACAGGTTGAATCTCGTCCCTATTTGAGTCAAGGTCGTGGGTTCGAGCCCCCCCCGAGTGCATGCTTGTAGGGATTTTTTCTCGCAAAAATATCTTGACCAGCGGAAACCGCGAGAGCGTGAGTTAGCAAAATTCGATGAACATCGACGAGCGTTGGGAATGCGGAACCCTCTGCGCGAAAAAAAACTAGACAAGAACCGTAGTGGGGAGGGGGGAGAAGAGCCTGCTTTGTGACCCCGGGTCTGAGTTTCGACTATGGAGGGAGAGGGACAGAAGTTCGAAGATAATAAATGGGATGGGGGAAAACAAAATAAATAAATAGAATATTGGATCGTGAGTACATTGGTATCTTTAATTGTTACTTGATAACTGTCACAGAAATGTGGCAGTCGTTGTAACACTTCCCAGACCTTCACCACACATGTGGGCCTGGCAAGAGCAGAAAATGATAATGACTCGTGACCGATCACTCTTCTGTGGTGATCCAGACCAGGAAAGGTGTGAGTTCGAGGATCATAGCTGTACCCTCCAGGCGTTTCTGTGTTGTATTGTTGTGTTGTACGAGCCAAGTATTGGGAGTTTCCGGTCGGATTGATGGATTGCGAATTTGTCGGTATTTATAATCATAATAACTCTTCAACGGTCATACAAACGTGGCACTCGTTACACATACTGCGCAGACCTGCACCACATGTATCGCTCTGGTAATATCAGAAAACGAGGATGACTCGCTATTTTTCTGTGCTGATCCAGACCAAATAATGGATGAGTTCGAGCATCGGTGCCGTACCCTCCAGGCGTTCCTGTATAGTATCGTATTGCACGCGCCAGATATTGATATTTACCGGTCGGATTGTTGGATCGCGAATTTGTTGGTATATTTAATCGTCAACTGTTGACGGTCATAGAAATATGGCAGTCGTTGGAACGCTGCCCAGACCGTCACCTCATGTATGATCCTGGCAAGAAGAGAAAACGAGGATGGCTATCCGGCCACTGTTCCTTTACTACTCTAGACCAGGAAACGAATGTGTTCGAGGTTCTTTACTGTACCCTCCAGGCGTTTCTGTTTAGTATTGTGTTCCAAATGCCACATATTGATATTTACCGGTCGGCTTGTTGGATCGCGAATTTATTGGTACATTTAGTCGTGAGTCGTCGCTTGCCATAGATGTGTGGCAGTCATTGGAAACACTACCAGACCACATACATGTATCGGCCTGTCAAGACCAGAAAACATGGATGACTCACTTTTCCTGTGCTAATACAGGCCAGGAAAAGCATGCGTTTGAGGTTCGTTGCTCTACCCTCCAGGCGTCTCTGTGTGCTAGCTAGTATTGTGTTGCACGAGCCAACCAATTGCCATTCGCCCGTCGGATTGTTGGATCGCGAATTTATTGGCCTCTTTAATCATGAATCGCCAACTGACATACTTCGTATAATATATAGTGCAGTCATTGGGACATTGCCCAGACCTTCACCACATGTACGGCGCTGGAAAGAGCAGAAGACGAGGATGGCTTTCTTTCTGTGCTTCTCCTCAGCCAGCAAAGGAATGCGTTCAAGGTTCGTTGCTGTATCCTCCACGCGTTTATGTGCAGTATTGTGTCGCACGAGCCGAGTGTTGTTATGTTACGGTCGGGTTGTTGTACGATCGCGAATTCGTTGGCATTTTAATTGCATATCGACAACCGTCGTATAGAAATGATTTTGGAGGTCGTTGTTACACTGCCCAGGCCTTCACTGCATGTATCGCCCTGGTAAGGACAGAAAACGAGGGTGACTCACTCTTCTTCCTGTGCTGATTCAGGCCAGAAAAAAGGATGAGTTCGAGTATCGTTGCTGTACCCTCCACAGGCGTTTCTGTGTAGAATTTTGTTACATGAAAGAGATATTGAGATTTACCTGTCGGATTTTTGGATCTCGAATTTATTGGTATCTTTAATTATAAATCATCAACTGTCATAGAAACGTGGCAGTCACTGGAACACTGCCCAGAGCTTCACCACGTGTATCGGCCAGTGAAGAACAGAAAAAAAAAAAAGTGGATGACTCACTCTTTATGTGCTGATCCGAGCCAGGACAAGCATGAGTTTAAGGCTGGTTGCTCTACCCTCCAGGCGTTTCTGTGTTGCACGAGCCAGATATTGATATTTACCGGTCGGAGTGTTGGATCGCGAATGTATTGATATCTCTAGAATAAATCGTCAACTGTCATCGAAAGGTGGCAGTCATTGGAAAACTGCCCAGACCTTCACCTCATCAATCGCCAGGGCAAAAACAGAAAACAAGGATGACTTACTTTGTTAGCATATGGACGTTGAGATCCATACGTATCTATTGTGATGTGCAGTCACTAAGCACTGATACGAGTATACGAGTATCTTAGTCTAGATATTCGGGGAATTTCAATATGCGGATAGATTACGAGTTTGTCTTACTCGTAGTGCGCCACATTGTATGACCCAAGCATCTTCATCAGGAACGATGCTGAGAACGTTGCTATAATGTTCATATAACATTGTAGAGAACATTACAGGGAACAGTACCAACTACGGTAGAATGTAACTGCCCGTAGCATGGGCATTGTGCCGGGATGATCAGGTGCGGGCATCCCCCACCTCGATCACTCTACTCCACTCCTCTTCTTCTCTCTTCTTCTCTTCTTCCCTTTCCATTGATCTCCCTGAGGTCAATCTTCTTTCCATTATGGCCACATAAGCGCCTATTCAAACTATGACTTTTCTTCTTCTACACAAGTGATCTTCACAGACACTTCGGTGCCACCTCTGCCATCTCTCTCCACAGAGACAGAGCCTCGACACACGCATCATTCTTTCAGACTTTTCCTGTGTTGACCCAGACCATGAAAAGGGATAAGTTCGAGGATCGTTGCTGTACCCTCCAGGCGTTTTTGTGTTGTACTATGTTGCACGAGCTACATACATATTGATAATTACCGGTCAGATTATTAGATTGCGAAATATTCGTATCTTCAACTGTTAATCGTCAACTGTCGTAGAAACGTGGCAGTCATGTCATTGCAAGACTGCCCAGATCTTCGCCACATGTATCGCCCTGGCAAGAACAGAAAACAAGGATGACTCACTTTCCCTGGCCTGATCCAGATCAGGAAAGTGATTAATTCGATGATCGTTACTGTATCCTCCAGCTATCTCTGTGTAGTGTTGTGATGCACGAACCAGATATTGATATTTACCGGTCGGATTGTTGGGTAGCGAATTCATTGGGATCTTTAATCGTAAATCATCAACGGCCAGAAAAATGTGGCAGTCATTGGAAGACTGCCCAGACCTTGACCACTTGAAACGCCCTGGCAAGAACAGAAAACGAGGATGACTCATTTTGCTTGGGCTGATACAGACCAGGAAAGGGATGAGTTCGAGGATTATTGCTGTATACCCTTCAGTCGTTTCTCTGTAGTATTATGTTGCACGAGCTACATATATTCACTTGCTAGTCGGATTGTTGTTAGGATCCCGAATTTATTCGTATCTTTAGTCGCAAATCGTCAACAAACTGCCATTGAAATGTGGCCGTCATTGGAAGACTGCCCAGACCGTCGCCAGCGCGTGTCAAGAAACAAAACGACGCACACAGAGCAGGCCACAGCACGCGACCCCCCGTGCCCCACGTAACTGCGCGGCGAGAACAGAAAACAAGGATGATTCACTTTTAGTGTATACATACTGATACAGACCAAGAAATGATGGATGAGTTCGAGGATCGCTGCTGTACCCTCCAGATATTTATGTGTAGTATTGTGTTGCACGAGCCAGATATTGATATTTACAGGTCGGATTGTTGCATAGCGAATGTATTGGTATCTTTAATCGCAAATCGCCAACGGTCAGAAAAATGTGGCTGTCATTGGAAGACTGCCCAGACCTTCACCACATGTATCGCCCTGGCGAAAACGGAAAACGACGATTACTCACTATGTTCCTGTGCTGGTCCAGACCAGGAAAGGGGTGAGTTCGAAGATCATTGCTGAACCCTCCAAACGATTATGTGTTGCACGAGTCATATATTGATATTTCCCGTCGGATTGTGAAGGATGGCGAATGTATTGTTATCTTCAAGTGTATATCGCCAACTTTCATAGAAACGTGGCAGTCATGGAAGACTGCCCAGACCTTCACAACAGTAATCGACTTGGCAAGAATAGACAACAAGGATAACTCAATCTCGTGTGCTGATACAGACCACAGGAAAGAGGAAAGGGATGAGTTCGAAGATCATTGCTGCACCCTCCAGGCGTTTCTGTGAAGTATTGTGTTGCACGAGCCAGATGTTGATGTTTACCGCTCGGGTTGTTAGGTTCGCAAATTGATTCGCACCGTCAATCGCAAATCATCAACAGTCATAGACGTGTGGCAGTCATTGGAAGACTGCCCAGACCTTCCCCATATGCATCGCCCTGGCAAGAACCGAATAAAAGTATGACTCACACTTCCTGTGCTGATCCAGACAAGAGTAGGGATGTATTCGAGGATTGTTGCTGTACCCTCCCGGGCCTATCTGTGTAGGGTTATGTTGCACAAGCCATATATTGAGAGCTACCGGTCGGATTCTTGGAGCACCAATTAAATGGTATCTTTAATCGTAAATCATCAATTCCCATCCAAAATATGGCAGGCATTGGAAGCATGCCCAGACCTTCACCACATGTATCACCATCGCAACCACAGAAAACAAGGATGAATTACTTTTCCTGTGCTGATCCAGATCAGGAAATCGATCAGTTCGAAGATCGCTGCAGTACCCTCCAGGTATTTCTGTGTGGTATTGTGTTGCACGAGCCAGATATTGATATTTACCGGCCGGATTGTTGGATCGCTAATGTATTGGTATCTTTAATCGCAAGTCATCAACAGGCATAGGAATGTGGCAGTCGTTGCAACCGTTGCAACACTGCCCAGACCTTCACCACATATAACGCCCTGGCAACAAAATAAAACAAGGATGGCTCACTCTTCCTGTGCTGATACAGACCTGGAAAGCGACAAGTTCGAGGATCGTTGCTGTACCCTTCAGGTGTTCCTGTGTAGGATTGTGTTGCACAAGCCAGATACTGCTATTAATATTTACCGGTCGGAGTTTTGGTTTGCGAGTTTATTGGCATCTTTAAACGCCAATCGTCAACGGTCATAGAAATCTGGCAGTCATCGGAAGACTGCCCAGACCTTTACCATATGTATCGCCCTGGCAAGAAAAAAAAACGAGGATGACTCACTTTTCTTGTGCTGATACAGACCAGTAAAGGGATGAGTTCGAGGATTATTGCTGTAGTCTACTCGTATTCAGCCGTTTGCTCTGTAGTATTATGTTGCACGAGCTACATATGTTCATTTACCGGTCGGATTGGTAGGATCCCGAAGTTATAGGTATATTTAGGCGTAAATCGTCAACTATCATCGAAATATAGCAGTCATTGGAAGACTGCCCAGACCTTCCCCACATGTATCGCTCCGGCAAGAACAAAATACAAGGTGGACACAAACTTCCTGTGCTGATCCAGACGAGGAGGGGTGTGAATTCGAGGATCGTCGCTGTACCCTCTCGGGCGTTTCTGTGTAGTATTATTGTGTTGCTTGAGCCAGATGTTGAGAGTTACCGGTCGGATTGTTGGATCGCGAATTTACTTGTATATTCAATCATAAACCATCAACTGTCATCAAAATGTGGCAGCCATTGGAAGAATGCTAAGACATTCCCCACTTGTATCTCCCTGGCAAAAACAGAAAACAAGGATGACTCGCTCTTGCTGTATTGACACATACTACCAGTAAAGAGATGAGTTCGAGGACTGTTGCTGTGCCCTCCAGACGTTTCTGCGTTGCACGAGCTAGATATTTCTATTTTCCGGGCGGATTGTTGGATCACAAATTTATTGGTATCTATTATCGTAAACCGTCAACTGTCATAGAAATATAGCATTCATTGAAAACCTCCCCCGACCTTCACCATATGCATCGCCCTGGCAGCAACAGACAACAAGGGAAACTTTCCTGTGCTGATCCAGACCAGGAAAGGGATGAGTTCGAGGATCGTTGCTATATATCCTCCAGGTGTTTCTGTGTAGGATTGTGTTGCACGAGCCAGATATTGATATTTACCGGTCGGATTGCTGGATCGCGAATTCATTGGTATTTTTTAGTCGTAAATCGTCAACCGTCACAGAAGTGTGGCAGTGATTGGAAGACTGCCCCGACCTTCACCTCGTGTATCGCCTAGGCAAGAACAGAAAACGTCGATGACTCACACTTCCTGTACTGATCCAGACCAGGAAAGGGATGAGTTCGAGGATCGTTGCTATATACCCTCCAGGCGTTTCTGTGTAGGATTGTGTTACCCGAGTCAGATATTGATATTTACCGGTAGGAGATTGTTGGATCTAGAATGTATTGGTATCTTAAATGGTAAATCGCCAACGGTCATAGAAATGTTGCAACCATTGCAACACTCCCCAGACCTTCACCACATGGCAATAACAAAAAACGAGGATGACGCACTCTTGCTGTGCTGATCCAGACCAGGAAAGATATGAGTTCGAGGCGCGTTGCTGAATACCCTCCAGGTAGTTATGTGTAGTATTGCGTTGCACGAGCCAGATATTGATATTTACCGGTCGTATTGCTGGATCTAGAATTTATTGGTATCTTCCATCCTAAATCGCCAACGGTCATAGAAATGTTGCAGCCATTGCAAAACTGCCCAGAGCTTCACCACACGTATGATGACTGTAGCAATACAGTAATAACAGAAAACGAGGATGGGTCACTTTTAATGTGTTGATTCAGACCAGGAAAGGCGTGAATTCGAAGATCGTTGCTGCACCCTCCAGGCGTTTATTTGTATGATAGTACTGTGTTGCATGAGCCAGGTATTGGTACGTAACAGTCGGATTGTTGGATCGCGAAATTGTTGGTATCTATAATCGTCAGCGCCAACTGTCATCATATAATTGTGGCAGTCATTAGAACACTGCCCAGACCTTCACCACGTGTATGACCCTGGCACGAGCAGAAACATGGATGACTGACCGGCCAAACTGCCTGTACTGCTCCAGACCAGGAAACGCATGAGTTCGAGGTTCGTTGCTGTACCCTCCAGTGGTTTCAGTTTAGTATTGTGTTGCACGAGTCAGATATTGATGTTTACCTGTTGGATTATTCGATCGCGAATTTGTTGCTAATCGTACAGTAAATCATCAACTGTCATAGAAACGTGGCAGTCACTGGAACACTGCCCAGAGCTTCACCACGTGTATCGGCCAGTGAAGAACAGAAAAAAAAAAGTGGATGACTCACTCTTTATGTGCTGATCCGAGCCAGGACAAGCATGAGTTTAAGGCTGGTTGCTCTACCCTCCAGGCGTTTCTGTGTTGCACGAGCCAGATATTGATATTTACCGGTCGGAGTGTTGGATCGCGAATGTATTGATATCTCTAGAAGAAATCGTCAACTGTCATCGAAAGGTGGCAGTCATTGGAAAACTGCCCAGACCTTCACCTCATCAATCGCCAGGGCAAAAACAGAAAACAAGGATGACTTACTTTGTTAGCATATGGACGTTGAGATCCATACGTATCTATTGTGATGTGCAGTCACTAAGCACTGATACGAGTATACGAGTATCTTAGTCTAGATATTCGGGGAATTACAATATGCGGATAGATTACGAGTTTGTCTTACTCGTAGTGCGCCACATTGTATGACCCAAGCATCTTCATCAGGAACGATGCTGAGAACGTTGCTATAATGTTCATATAACATTGTAGAGAACATTACAGGGAACAGTACCAACTACGGTAGAATGTAACTGCCCGTAGCATGGGCATTGTGCCGGGATGATCAGGTGCGGGCATCCCCCACCTCGATCACTCTACTCCACTCCTCTTCTTCTCTCTTCTTCTCTTCTTCCCTTTCCATTGATCTCCCTGAGGTCAATCTTCTTTCCATTATGGCCACATAAGCGCCTATTCAAACTATGACTTTTCTTCTTCTACACAAGTGATCTTCACAGACACTTCGGTGCCACCTCTGCCATCTCTCTCCACAGAGACAGAGCCTCGACACACGCATCATTCTTTCAGACTTTTCCTGTGTTGACCCAGACCATGAAAAGGGATAAGTTCGAGGATCGTTGCTGTACCCTCCAGGCGTTTTTGTGTTGTACTATGTTGCACGAGCTACATACATATTGATAATTACCGGTCAGATTATTAGATCGCGAAATATCCGTATCTTCAACTGTTAATCGTCAACTGTCGTAGAAACGTGGCAGTCATGTCATTGCAAGACTGCCCAGATCTTCGCCACATGTATCGCCCTGGCAAGAACAGAAAACAAGGATGACTCACTTTCCCTGGGSCTGATCCAGACAGGAAAGTGATTAATTCGATGATCGTTACTGTATCCTCCAGCTATCTCTGTGTAGTGTTGTGATGCACGAACCAGATATTGATATTTACCGGTCGGATTGTTGGGTAGCGAATTCATTGGGATCTTTAATCGTAAATCATCAACGGCCAGAAAAATGTGGCAGTCATTGGAAGACTGCCCAGACCTTGACCACTTGAAACGCCCTGGCAAGAACAGAAAACGAGGATGACTCATTTTGCTTGGGCTGATACAGACCAGGAAAGGGATGAGTTCGAGGATTATTGCTGTATACCCTTCAGTCGTTTCTCTGTAGTATTATGTTGCACGAGCTACATATATTCACTTGCTAGTCGGATTGTTGTTAGGATCCCGAATTTATTCGTATCTTTAGTCGCAAATCGTCAACAAACTGCCATTGAAATGTGGCCGTCATTGGAAGACTGCCCAGACCGTCGCCAGCGCGTGTCAAGAAACAAAACGACGCACACAGAGCAGGCCACAGCACGCGACCCCCCGTGCCCCACGTAACTGCGCGGCGAGAACAGAAAACAAGGATGATTCACTTTTAGTGTATACATACTGATACAGACCAAGAAATGATGGATGAGTTCGAGGATCGCTGCTGTACCCTCCAGATATTTATGTGTAGTATTGTGTTGCACGAGCCAGATATTGAATTTACAGGTCGGATTGTTGCATAGCGAATGTATTGGTATCTTTAATCGCAAATCGCCAACGGTCAGAAAAATGTGGCTGTCATTGGAAGACTGCCCAGACCTTCACCACATGTATCGCCCTGGCGAAAACGGAAAACGACGATTACTCACTATGTTCCTGTGCTGGTCCAGACCAGGAAAGGGGTGAGTTCGAAGATCATTGCTGAACCCTCCAAACGATTATGTGTTGCACGAGTCATATATTGATATTTCCCGTCGGATTGTGAAGGATGACGAATGTATTGTTATCTTCAAGTGTATATCGCCAACTTTCATAGAAACGTGGCAGTCATGGAAGACTGCCCAGACCTTCACAACAGTAATCGACTTGGCAAGAATAGACAACAAGGATAACTCAATCTCGTGTGCTGATACAGACCACAGGAAAGAGGAAAGGGATGAGTTCGAAGATCATTGCTGCACCCTCCAGGCGTTTCTGTGAAGTATTGTGTTGCACGAGCCAGATGTTGATGTTTACCGCTCGGGTTGTTAGGTTCACAAATTGATTCGCACCGTCAATCGCAAATCATCAACAGTCATAGACGTGTGGCAGTCATTGGAAGACTGCCCAGACCTTCCCCATATGCATCGCCCTGGCAAGAACCGAATAAAAGTATGACTCACACTTCCTGTGCTGATCCAGACAAGAGTAGGGATGGATTCGAGGATTGTTGCTGTACCCTCCCGGGCCTATCTGTGTAGGGTTATGTTGCACAAGCCTTATATTGAGAGCTACCGGTCGGATTCTTGGAGCACCAATTAAATGGTATCTTTAATCGTAAATCATCAATTCCCATCCAAAATATGGCAGGCATTGGAAGCATGCCCAGACCTTCACCACATGTTGTATCACCCTCGCAGCCACAGAAAACAAGGATGATTTTTTTTCCTGTGCTGATCCAGATCGGGAAATCGATTAGTTCGAAGATCGCTGCAGTACCCTCCAGGCGTTTCTCTTTAGGTTTGTGTTGCACGAGCCAGATATTGATATTTACCGGTCGGATTGTTGGATCGCTAATGTATTGGTATCTTTAATCGCAATCCACCAACAGTCATAGAAATGCGGCAGCCGTTGCAACACTACCCAGACCTTCACCACATGTAACGCCCTGGCAACAACAGAAAACAAGGATGGCTCACTCTTCCTGTGCTGATACAGACCTGGAAAGCGATAAGTTCGAGGATCGTTGCTGTACCCTTCAGGTGTTTCTGTGTAGTATTGTGTTGCGCAAGCCAGATACTGATATTTACCGGTCGGAGTTTTGGTTTGCGAGTTTATTAGTATCTTTAAACGCCAATCGTCAACGGTCATAGAAATCTGGCAGTCATTGGAAGACTGCCCAGACCTTCACCATATGTATCGCCCTGGCAAGAACAAAAAACAAGGATGACTCACTTTTCTTGTGCTGATACAGACCAGTAAAGGGATGAGTTCGAGGATCATTGCTGTATAGTCTACTCTTAATCAGCCGTTTCTCTGTAGTATTCTGTTGCACGAGCTACATATGTTCATTTACCGGTCGGATTGGTAGGATCCCGAAGTTACAGGTACCTTTAGGCGTAAATCGTCAACTATCATCGAAATATAGCAGTCATTGGAAGACTGCCCGGACCTTCCCCACATACATGTATCGCCCCGGCGAGAACAAAACACAAGGTAGACACACACTTCCTGTGCTGATCCAGACGAGGAGGGGTGTGAATTCGAGGATCGTCGCTGTACCCTCCCGGGCGTTTCTGTGTAGTAATATATTGTGTTGCATGAGCCAGATGTTGAGAGTTACCGGTCGGATTGTTGGATCGCGAATTTATTTGTATATTTAATCATAAACCATCAACTGTCATCAAAATGTCGCAGCCATTGGAAGAATGCCAAGACATTCCCCACGTGTATATCGCCCTGGCAAGAACAGAAAACAAGGATGACTCTCTATTGCTGTGTTGATACATACCAGTAAAGAGATGAGTTCGAGGACTGTTGCTGTGCCCTCCAGACGTTTCTGCGTTGCACGAGCTAGATATTTATATTTGCCGGGCGGATTGATGGATCGAAAATGTATTGGTATATATTATCGTAAACCGTCAACTGTCATAGAAATGTAGGAGTCATTGAAAACCTCCCCCGACCTTCACCACATGCATCGCCCTGGCAACAACAGAAAACAAGGATAACTCACTTTTCCAGTGCTGATCCAGACCAGGAAAGGGATGCTTTCGAGGATCGTTGCTATATACCCTCCAGGTGTTTCTGTGTAGGATTGTGTTGCACGAGCCAGACATTGATATTTACCGGTCGGATTGTAGGATCGCGAATTCATTGGTATCTTGAGTCGTAAATCATCAACCGTCACAGAAGTGTGGCAGTCATTGGAAGACTGCCCCGACCTTCACCTCGTGTATCGCCCAGGCAAAAACAGAAAACAACGATGACTCACACTTCCTGTACTGTGATCCAGACCAGGAAAGGGATGAGTTCGAGGATCGTTGCCATATACCCCCCAGGCGTTTCTGTGTAGGATTGTGTTACCCGAGCCAGCTTTTGATATTTACCGGTCGGATTGTTGGATCACGAATTTATTGATATCTTTAATCCGAAGTCGCCAACGGTCATAGAAATGTTGCAGCCATTGCAACACTGCCCAGATCTTCACCACACGGTAAAAGCAAAAAACGAGGATGGATCAATCTTCCTGTACTGATCTAGACCAGGAAAGGCGTGAAATCGAGGATCGTTGCTGTATGCCCTCGAGGTTTTTCTGTGTATTGTGTTGCACGAGCCAGATATTGATATTTACATATTTACCTGTAGGAGATTGTTGGATCTAGAATGTATTGGTATCTTAAATGGTAAATCGCCAACGGTCATAGAAATGTTGCAACCATTGCAACACTCCCCAGACCTTCATCACATGGCAAAAACAAAAAACGAGGATGACGCACTCTTCCTGTGCTGATCCAGACCAGGAAAGGTATGAGTTCGAGGCGCGTTGCTGTATACCCTCCAGGTATTTCTGTGTAGTATTGCGTTGCACGAGCCAGATATTGATATTTACGGGTCGGATGCTGGATCTAGAATGTATTGGTATCTTTAATCCTAAATCGCCAACGGTCATAGAAATGTTGCAGCGATTGCAAAACTGCCCAGAGCTTCACCACACGTATAATGACTGTAGCAATACAGTAATAACATAAAACGAGGATGGGTCACTTTTACTTTGTTGATTCAGACCAGGAAAGGCTTGAATTCGAAGATCGTTGCTGCACCCTCCAGCCGTTTATTTGTATGATAGTACTGTGTTGCACGAGCCAGATATTGGTACGTAACAGTCGGATTGTTGGATCGCGAAAATGTTGGTATCTATAATCGTCAGCGTCAACGCGTCAACTGTCATAAAATTGTGGCAGTCATTAGAACACTGCCCAGACCTTCACCACGTGTACGACCCTGGCACGAGCAAAAACATGGATGACTGACCGGCCAAACTGCCTGTACTGCTCCAGACCAGGGAACGCATGAGTTCGAGGTTCTTTGCTGTACCCTCCAGTGGTTTCAGTTTAGTATCGTGTTGCACGAGTCAGATATTGATGTTTACCAGTTGGATTAATCGATCGCGAATTTGTTGCTAATCGTACAGTAAATCATCAACTGTCATAGATTTGTGGCAGTCATTGCAACACTGCCCAGACTTTCACCACATGCATAGCCCTAACAAGAACCGAAAACGAAGATGACTCACTCTGCCTGTGCTGCTCCGGACCAGGAAAGGCATGAGATCGAGGATCGTTGCTGTATAACCCCCAGGCGTTTCTGTGCAGTATTGTGTTGCACGAACCAGATATTAATATTTACCCGGCGGGGATTGTTGGATCTCGAACTTATTGGTGTGTTTAATCCTAAATCACCAACGGCCATAGAAATATTGCAGCCATTGCAACACTCCCCAGATCTTCACCGCATGGCAAAAACAAAAACGAGAGGATGGTTCACACTCTTCCTGTGCCGATCCAGACAAGAAAAGGGATGAGTTCGATTATCGTTGCTGCTGTATACCCTCCAGGTATTTCTGTATGGTATTGTGTTGCACGAGCCAGATATTGATATTTACCGGTCGGATTGCTGGATCTAGATTTCATTGGTATCTTTAATCCTAAATCGCCAACAGTCATAGCAATGTTTTGCAGCCATTGCAACACAGTCCAGACCTTCACCACACGTATGATGACTGTGGCAGTAACAGAAAACAAGGATGGTTCACTTTTACTGTGCTGATTCAGACCAGGAAAGGTATGAATTTGAACATCGTTGCTGTACCCTCCAGCCGTTTTTGTGTATGATAGTATTGTGCTGCACGAGCCTGATATTGATACGAAACAGTCAAATTGTTGGATCGCGAGTTTATTGGTATCTACAGTCGTCAGCGTCAACTGTCCTAGAATTGTGGTATGTAACACTGTCCAGACCTTCATCACGTGTATGACTCTGGCACGAGCAGAAAACATGGATGACTGACCGGCCAAACTGCCTGAACTGCTCTATACCAGGAAACGCATGAGTTCGAGGTTCGTTGTTGTACCCTCCAGTGGTTTCAGGTTACAGTAGTATTATTGTGTTGCACGCGTAAAAATTGATATTTACCGGCCGGACTATTCGATCGCGGATGTGCTGCTATCTTGAATCGATCATAAATCGTCAACTGTCATAGAAGTGTGGCAGTCATTGCAACACTGCCCAGACTTTCACCACATGCATTGCCCCAGCAAAAATAGAAAACGAAGAGGACTCACTCTTCCTGTGCTGCTCCGGACCAGGAAAGGCATGAAATGATATTGACGATCGTTGCTGTATACCCCTCAGGCGTTTCTGTGTAGGATTGTGTTGCACGAGCCAGGTATTGCTATTTACCGGTGGGGGATTGTCGGGTTGCGAATGTATTGGTATCTTTAATGGTAAATCACCAACGGTCATAGAAGTGTTGCAGCCATTGCAACACTGCCCATATCCTCACCACATGACAAAAACACAAAACGAGGATGGCTCACTCTTCCTGTGCTGATCCAGACCGGGAAAGGGATGAATTCGAGGGCGGCTGCTGTATATACCCTCCAGGCGTTTATGTGGAGTACTGTGTTGCACGAGTCATATATTGATATTTACCGGTCGGGGATTGTTGGATCGCGAATTTATTGGCATCTTTAATCGTGAATCGCCAACGATCATAAAAATGTTGCAGCCATTACAGCCCTGCCCAGAGCTTCACCACACGTATGACTGTGACAAAAAACGAAAACGAGGATGATTCACTCTTCTTCCTGTGCTGATTCAGACCAGAAAAGGCATGAATTCGAACATCGTACTCTCCAGCCGTTTCTGTGCTGTAGTATTAATAGTGTGTTGCACGAGCCAGATATTGATACGTAACGGTCGGCTAGTTGGATCGCGAGTTTGTTGGTATCTATAGTCGCCAGCGTCAACTGTCATATAATTGTGGCAGTCATTGAAACACTGCCCAGGCCTTCACCACGTGTGTGACCCTGGCGAGAGCAGAATACGGGGATGACTAACCAGCCAAACTGCCTGTACTGCTCCAGACCAGAAAACGCATGAATTCGGGGTTCGTTGCTGTAACCTCCAGTCGTTTCAGTTTAGTATTGTGTTGCACGAGCCAGATATTGATATTTACCGGTCGGATTGTTCGATCGCGAATTTGTTGGTATCTTCAATCGATCGTAAATCGTCAACTGTGGCAGTCATTGCAACACTGCCCAGACCTTCACCACATGCATCGCCCCAGCAAGAACAGAAAACGAAGGGCTCAATCTTCCTGTGCTGCTCCGGACTAGGAAATGCATGAGATCGAGGATCGTTGCTGTATACCCTCCAGGCATTTCTGTGTAGAATTGTGTTGCACGAGCCAGATATTAATATTTACCGGTCGGGGATTGTTGGATCGCGAATTTAATGGTTGGTGTGTTTACTCCTAAATCACCAACGGTCAGAGAAATGTTGCAACCATTGCAACACTGCTCAGACCTTCATCACATGGCAAAAACAAAAAAACGAGGATGACGCACTCTTCCTTTGCTGATCCACGCCAGGAAAGGAATGAGTTCGAGGATCGTTGCTGTACACCCTCCAGGTGTTTCTGTATAGTATTGTGTTGCACGGGCCAGATATTGATATTTACCGGTCGGATTGCTGGATCTAGAATTTATTGGTATCTTGAATCCTAAATCGCCAACGGTCATAGAGATGTTGAAGCCATTGCAGCACTGCCCAGACGTTCACCACACGTATGATGACTGTGGCAATAACAGAAAACAAGGATGGTTCACTTTTAATGTGCTTATTCAGACCAGTAAAGGCATGAATTCGAAGATCGCTGCTGTACCCTCCAGTCGTTTCTGTGTAGTATTGTGTTGCACGAGCCAGATATTGATACGGAACACGGCCGGACTGTTGGATCGTGAATTTCTCTGTATCTACAGTCGTCAGCGCCAACCCACATATAATTGTGGCAGTCCTTGGAACACTGCCCAGACCTTCACTACGTGTATGACCCTGGCAAGAGCAGAAAACAAGGATGACTAACCGGCCAAACTGCCTGAACTGCTCCAGACCAGGAAACGCATGCGTTCGAGGTTCGTTGTTATATCCTCCAGTGGTTTCAGTTTAGTATTGTGTTGCATGAGTCAGATATTGATATTCACCGGTCGGGTTTTTTCATCGCGAATTGTTTACTATCTTCAATCAATCGTAAACCGTCAGCTGTCATAAAATTGTGGCAGGCATTGCAACACTGCCCAGACTTTCACCGCATGCATAGCCCCAGCAAGAACAGTAAACGAAGACTCGCTTTTCTTGTGCTGCTCCGGACAAGGAAAGGCATGAGATCGAGGATCGTTCCTGTATACCCTCCAGGCGTTTCTGTGTAGTAGCATGGTGTTGCACGAGCCAGATATATGTTGATATTCACCGGTCGGCAGCCCTGTGTTTCACGTGCCAGATATTGATGCATACAGTAGTTACCGGTGCGATTGTTTGATCGCGAATTCATTGCCTTTTATATCATCAATTAATTGTCAACTGTCACAGTTTTTTTTACCTTTTGCAGTACACTGCTCGCAGGCCGGGGGTGCACCAGTAGCACGGGACCATAGTTCCCTTCCCCCGTATCATGTCTGCGTTTATAATCGGGGTGAAGGACTCGATTTGTTTGCCTGACCGGCGTGAACCCGGCACGGAACACCCCGACATTATAGAGGCACCAAGATAGAATCAGGGGGCGTATACCCTCGATTGGTGATGTTGACCTTTCCAGTTTTAGTTTTTACCTTCACATAGCGTGTAGAGGGGAGCGGAGGGCTCCAGACTATCTGTTTTTGACTGGCTTTGATCGCTTTGCGGACCCTTCGGGTTCCACTTTTATTTCAGTATACCTTTTTTTGGGTAAGTTAGCCTGTGACCACGGGAATCGACCGTGTCAAGTGTTGGATTAGTACGGACAGATGGAGGTACTGGATAGAGAGACCGGCACGGTTTTTAATGTGAAGACAACAACAACAACAACAATTGCAACACTGCCCAGAGCTTCACCACACGTATGATGACTGTGGCAATAACAGAAAACGAAGATGAGTCAATTTGCTGGTTCATACCAGGAAAGGCGTGAATTCGAAGATCGCTGCTGTACCCTCGAGCCGTTTCTGTGTAGTATTGTGTTGCACGAGCCATACATTGATACGGAACACGGCCGGACTGTTGGATCACGAGTTTCTTGGTATCTATAATCGTCAGCGCCAACTGTCCTATAATTGTGGCAGTCATTGGAACACTGCCCAGACCTTCACCACGTGTATGACCCTGGCAAGAGCAGAAAACAAGGATGACTAACCGGCCAAACTGCCTGTACTGCTCCAGACCGGGAAACGCATGAGTTCGAGGTTCTTTGCTGTATCCTCCAGTGGTTTCAGTTTAGTGTTGTGTTGCACGAGTCAGATATTGATATTCACCGGTCGGATTATTCGATCGCGTATTTGTTGGTACGTATCTACAAGTAATCGTAAATCGTCAGCAGCTGTCATAGAATTGTGGCAGTCATTGCAACACTGCCCAGACTTTCACCACATACATGCATTGCCCCAGCAAGAACAGTAAACGAAGAAGACTCACTTTTCCTGTGCTGCTTCGGACCCGGAAAGGCATGAGATCGAGGATCGTTGCTGTATACCCTCCAGGCGTTTCTGTTTAGCATTGTGTGGCACGAGCCAGACATATATTGATATCCACCGGTCGGGGATTGTCGGATCGCGAATTTAGTGGTGTGTTCAATCCTCGCCAACGGTCATAGGAATGTTGCAGCCAATGCAACACTGCCCATATCCTCACCACATGACAAAAACACAAAACGAGGATGGCTCTCACTCTTAGACTTCCTGTGCTGATCCAGACCAGGAAAGGGATGAGTTCGAGGATCGTTGCTGTACACCCTCCAGGCATTTCTGTGCAGTACTGTGTTTCACGAGCTAGATATTCATATTTACCGGTCGGGCATTGTTGGATCGCGAATTTATTGGTATCTTTAATCTTAAAGCGCCAACGGTCATAGAAATGTTGCAGATATTGGAACACTGCCCAGACCTTCACCACATGGCAAAAACACAAAACGAGGATGGCTCACTCTTCCTGTACTGATCCAGACCAGGAAAGGGATGAGATCGAGGATCGTTGCTCTATACCCTCCAGGCGTTTCTGTGTAGGAGTATTGTGTTGCACGAGCCAGATATTGACATGTACCGGTCGGATTGTTGGATCGCTAATTGATTGGTATCTTTAATCGTAAACCGCCAACGGTCATAGACATAAATGTTGCAGCCATTGCAGCACTGCCCAGAGCCTCACACGTACGACTGTGACAAAAACCGAATACGAGGATGATTCACTCTTCTTCCTGTCCCTGCTCCAGACCAGAAAACGCACGAGCTCAAGGGTCGTTGCTATACCCTCCAGTCGTTTCTGTGCTGTAGTAGTTGTAGTATTATTAGTGTGTTGCACGAGCCAGATATTAAGATGTAACGGTCTGAATGTGGGATCGAAAATGTATTGGTATCTTTAATCGTAAATCGTCAACTGTCTTAGAAATGTGGCATTCATTGGAACACTGCCCATATCCTCACCAAATGACAAAAACACAAAACGAGGATGGCTCTCACTCTTCCTGTTGTGCTGATTCAAACCAGGAAAGGCATGACTTCGAAGATCGCTGCTGTACCCTCCAGCCGTTTCTGTGTAGTATTGTGCTGCACGAGGCAGATATTGATAGTTAACCGTCGGAATCTTGGATCGCGAGTTTGTTGGTATCTACAATCGTCAGCGTCAACTGTCATAGAATCGTGGCTGTCATTGGAACACTGCCCAGACCTTCACCACATGCATGATCCTGACAAGACCAGAAAACAAGGATGACTAACCGGTCACTCGTCCTGTACTGCTCCAGACCAGGAAAGGGGTGAGTTGGAAGATCGTTGTTAAACCGTTGCACCTAGTTTGTGTGGATTCATTGTTTTCCACGAGCCTATATTTCTTATATCGAGATCTACCGATCGCATTGTTGCGTCACGGATGAATTATCACGACGTGTGCTACGGTAGAGGTGGCACTTTTTGGCTGAATCGTTTCCTGAACGATCAGGCTCCTTAACCCAAACTCGTCGAACTTTCATTTTTTTTGTGACGACTAATGTTTCAGAGTATCCTTTGGTCATGAGATTTCATCATCCGGCAGCACTTTTACTTTCCTTCAAAAAAGCATGACGACATGTTTTCGGTGAGGTATGACGCTCCTTAAGTGAGGAGCTCAGAAAAAAACAGGGTGCCCCTCTATCGTAGCATGCGTCTCACGGGGGACCATAATAGTAAATAGGACCAAATATTGTCAGTAAAAAAAAAGGTAAATATATAGGTTTTCGTGTGCACCGTAGGTCCTATTTACTACATTAGCCCACCCCGTAATATTACGTTTAACGGTCTGTTGTTAACTGCCCTAGTTTAGTGGCAAATATTTTAAAGTCTGTCCACAGACTAAGCTCCAGCGGCTATAAGACACGTCTTAAAGAATGTATTACAGCCCTTTCTCAGCAGGGGCTTGTCTTAGACGCTGCTTCGCCCCTTGCGTGTCTTCTGTTCGTAAGGCCACGTCCCCCCGCGCGAAAAGGAGCAGTAAGGCATTGCTTGCGCACCAAAATAACGCCGCTAGCTACGAACTCCAACAAAATGGGATCCAAGACGGGTAAGGTATGTCTACAACAATGTCTTAGAGCCCATTTTCAGCAGGGGCTTGTCTTATACGCCGTTTCGTCTCTTACGTGTCTTATTTTCGTAAGGCAACGTCCCTATGCTCGAAAAGGGGCTATACAGCTTTTTGCGCAACCAAAGATACCCGGTGACCCCAAGGCAAACCGTGTACGTCTAGATTCACGCGTGCGAGTACAAACGACCTTGGTTTTGCCGGAGTTGAGTGGAGAGAACGGTTACACTACAAATGAAACAACAACCACACAAATATCTTACCTTCGATCACATCACAGCGGTATACTGTTGTATTTCATGTCATTTCTCGCCGGTGCACGCACGCACCCGCACTGCTGATCATATACGTTGAGCTGTTTTACCGCTTGCTATCAGATGGAGGTGTGAAAATGCCATATTCGACGTTGGATTGTGTGATGTACAATATGTATAATACAATGCTACGAGTTGGGCCAGCCACTATCAACTTTTTTACGTTTCAATCGCCCCCCCCCCCCCCCCACTTTCTCACGCCGGTATTTATGTGTGAGATAAAAAAAAAACAAATGGCACGTGTCTCGTCAAAGACTTCCTAAGGGGTTAATTACTGCTTATTTTGTTTCCATTTGTGTTTCGTAAAAATCGCATATTGTTTGGGTTAGACGATTTTGGTTTTTGGCCAAAACTGACGGGGGGGGGAACAGGAGCAGTAATCAATCCTTTTGGTTTGCCCTTTAAAAACTCGTGGAAAAAATCCAGGCCAAAGTAATACAAATCGACGTAATAATCCCAAATTTTGTGTTTTACCATCGTAACTTTGTATAGGGGATCGTATGTACACCATGTCTGTTTATGGCAATGATATTATCTACAACCATGCTTTAAATAGGTGCTCTCTCGTCCTGCCCATATCTGTCGTGCCAGTGTCATACACGTGATGCGTATACCGCACCTAATATCTCTTTTCCACTACCAGGGCGAGAAAATGCAGTAAGACAAAAGTCTAAGACATCCAAAAGTATGATATTTAAGACACAAAAGGGTACGTAAGACAAATGTCTTAAAGCGTGTTTTACTCCATTTGGTTTCGCCTGCGGCGGGCCTTTACGGCGCATGCCTTAACTCGTTTTTGGCGTGTCTTAGCCGCTTGGGCTTAATAGTTCAGACCATCAACACAGGTACAGCCCTGACACGAGCAGAACACGTGGATGACTAACCGATCACGCTTCTTCCTGTACTGGTCCAGACCAGGAAAAGGATGAGTTCGAGTGTCGCTGAGGTACCTTCCACAAGTTTGTGTGCAGCCTTGTGTTGCCACGAGCCAGCTATTGAGAGTTACGGGTCGGATTCTATGATCGCGAGTTTACTGGTATATTTAATCATGAATCATTAACGGCCGTATTGTGGTGTGGTCAATATAGCGCTGCCATGGTATGGGCTTGAGAAGAAAGAGCAGAACACACGTGGATGACAAACTAACAGCGCATATCACTCTTCTTCCGTACTGGTCCAAACCAGGAAAGGGGTGACTTCGAGGATCGTTTGTGTACTCTACAGGCGTTTGCGTGCAGCCGTGTGTTCCGCGAGCCAGATATTGATATATACCTGTCGGGTTCCTGGATCGCAAATTTATTGGCATGTTCAATCGTCAATCGTTAACTGTCATATAGTCACGTGGCGGTCATTAAAAAACTGCCAACACCTTCAACACAGGTATGATGGCCTTTACAAGAGCAGAACGAGGAAATTACTAACCGCTTCGCTGTTCCTATACTTTTCCTGATCAGGAAAAGGATGAGTTCGAGGATCGTTGATCTGCCCTCGAGGCGTTGTGTGTGCAGTTATGTGTGTCCCACGAGCCAGATATTGAGATTTACCGGTCGTATTCATTATTGAATCGCGAACCTATTGGTATCTTTAATCGTCAACAGTGAACTGAAATATGGCTGTCATTGCAACACTGTGCCCAGACCTTCACCGCATGTATGGCCCTGGCAAGAGCAGAAAACGAGGATGACTGACCAAACACTCTCCTCGTACTAGTTGGTCCAGCATTACACCAGACCAGGAAAGGGATGAGTTCGAGGGTCGTTGCTGTACAAGAGCATAATTCTGAACACGAGGATGATTAACCGAACACTTTTCCTGTTCTGGTTGGTCCAGACCAGGAAAGGGATGAGCTCGAGGGTCGTTGCTGTTCCCTCCAGGCTTTTGTGTGCAGCCGTGTGTTCCACGAGCCAGATATTGACATTTACCGGAGGACTCAGGATCGCGAATAGATTGATACTTGTAATCGCCAAGCTCACTGTCGCTGTCGTATCCATGTCATCATGTGGCAGTCATGTAAAACACTGACCTGATCTTCAACACAGATATGGGCAGAACTCGAGGATGACTGCAGTACGTAATCGATCACTCCCTTCCTGTACTGGTCCAGACCAGGAAAGGCATGAGGTCGAGGGTCGTTGCTGTACCCTCCAGGCGTTTGTTTGCAGACGTGTGTTCCACGGGCCAGATATTGAGATTTAAAGGTCGTAATTTAGGATCGCAAATGTATTGTTATGTTTAGCCGCCCATCGTCAACTGTCGTGCAGTGGTAGTCATGTGGCAGTCATTGTAAAACTTCCCAGACCGTCAACACAATTATGAATTTGGCAAGAGCAGAACACGAGAATGACTAACCGCTTAGTCTTCATGGTGTTTTCATGGCATACCATGAAATAACGGGCCGTGGCACCCCCATGGCATTGCCATGAATCACGATGACACTTCGCGGGACCCCATGAAGTGCCATTAAGTACCCTGACGTGCCACTGGTAGGTAATGGCATGGATTGCCATGGCAACCTATGGGGGATACCATGACGCGCCATGAAAACGTAAATTAATGTACGGCATTCTGACACGTGCCTACGCCGGCCAGGCCGCGGTATATCGCGTGTCTACACCGACCATGTCGTATCTCCCCCACGGCCGATGCTACCTAGAGTACTCTGTCCGCAGTCTCGAAGGCCGAGTACCCACAATGGCCCAAATTGGCCAATCATAAAACTGCGGGCACATTTTCTCTCTCTGAGGTCAATTCGATCCTGCTTACCATTTACCATCAATCACCCTTCGACCTGCTCGTCGTAAACCCTTCTGGTGACCTGGGACTGTCTGTCTGTCTCTCTTGATGCCCGCATGATTTTCGCCCCCTCCTCCCCTCCCCCTGGACCGCGATACGAGGGGAGCGAGGTGTCTCCTGGCCCTGGTGGGGGGACCCATGTCAGCCACATTAGTTCCACCCTGAGAGCGACGCGTTGCTCTGACTGGGTTACGGCCCGCTTACCACTGCGCGGGGTCGAAAAATGCACGGGGGGGTGGTGGCCACTAATAATGGCAATGCTGTTTTAGACCAGCAACAGCTACTACTATTAATACATACCGGGTACTGAATAGGACAGCTGCATTTGAGGAAGACGATGTAGTCCACACAGCTACGTGAAGGCGTCCCTAATAGTTGGCTGCGAGGTGCGCCGTTCAATTGGTCGACGGACATCCATGTGCAACCCATGGGGGTATGTACATATCTGGGATAAAATAAAGGGGCCCCACACGTATGTTCGAAAAACCGCGTCAGCAACGGGAACAGGGTTGTAAATAGGGTTGTGAAATGTTATTGTTGCGCTGGCGCACATTTTTCGCCAGCAATCCACTCAGCGCACCTCAAGAAAAGGTACGTGTGTGGCTTTCCGCACACCCACTTTTGAAGATTGTTTCACCCATTGTTTTCGCCGAAGTCGAAACAAATGTGCGGGCATTTTGTTTTGGGTCTGTTTTCGCCGTGGGCGAAAAACCAATTTGGGGGTGTTTTCGCCTCATTTTTTATTTTATTTTTGTGTAAGCATTTTTGGCGCCTATTTGGTCACCTTTTTGTAAATGTTATGCAGAAGTTATTTGCTGGTGTATTTTTAGTCATATTTTCGCCAAGGTCATGCCCAATTTATTTGCTGGAGTCCAAACACTCGCACATTTTGCGCAAATCTGCGCATATGTGTCCAATGTTTCGCTTCCGGCGGCCCTCCGGCGGGGCTTCCGGGAGCGCGCTGCGCGCACAACGGGCTGGACGCCTAATTATAGCCCTGGACCGGAATACTGCGCGGGAGCAAAATCACAATGGCGTCTCAATTTAGCCCACAGGGAGAAACGATGTCGCTCTTTACGTAGCATGCGGGAGTAAACTATGCATCCGGAAAAAAACGTATCGTTCGGGTTCTCGCGTAAATACCAGCGGTACTTTCCGGGCTCCGGAGACGTCAGAAGGTAGACCAGGCACTACCTCTCACTTTGCCTCTATGCTGGTACAGGGAGTGTCCAAGTGGTCCTTCCGGGACATGGACAGTGTTAGACTTGACACGGCTGCTTAAACAACCTACGCTCAATCAGCTGGGGTGAGGCGTGCGAGGCTGGTGGTTGCATGCCAAAACGCCAGGCAGCCAGCCTGCCCGCCTCGTAGCCTTGCCGTTTAGAGGTGTGGACGTGGGTTTTGAGGGGCAGCATCTTCGACTCATATTTTAGTTCGTGGAATCGGGGTTTCCATGAAAAATATATATTTCTGCATATACGGCTTATCAGAGTGGGCTAGTGTTATGGTATTGCTGGCATGATGTGGAAAAGCCGTTACCTTCCGGGCTCCGGAGACGTCAGAAGGTGGACCAGGCACTACCTCTCACTTTGCCTCTATGCTGGTACAGGAAGTGTCCAAGTGGTCCTTCCGGGACGTGGACAATGTTAGACTTGACACGGCTGCTTAAACAGCTTACGGCGGTTGCTCTCAATCGACTGGGGTGGGGCATGTGAGGCTGGTGGTGGCCTACCAAAACGCCAGGCAGCCGGCCGGCCTGCCCGCCTCGTAGCCTTGCCGTTCAGAGGTGTGGGAGTGAGTTATGAGGAGTCGCATCTTCGACTCATACTTTAGTTCGTAGAATCGGGGTTTCCATGAATTTTCCATGTTTCTGCATGTACGGCTGCTCAGAGTGGGCTAGTGTCATGGTATTGCTGGCATGATGTGGAAAGGCCGGTAAATACCTGGTAACAGGGATTGGGATCGTATTGGTAGTACTTGGGAGGCGTATCTTAAATGAAAACCAGGGGTTTCCAAGGCGAGGAAACTCGAGCCTTCACCCTTTCAGTCGTTCATCGAGGGATAAAGACTAAATCTGCTCTTCTTCTATCTCTAAGCAAACAACACACGTGAGTACCAACGAGTACCTGTTAAATAGGCACACCTGTCAAGGAGATACTGTGGTGTCCCATGCCCCTACCAATACGTACACGTATTGGTAGGGGAAAGATATCACCACATGAGGTGCCTGTGACGGGGGTAACTATTCCCAAAACCTCCCGCGATCTCAGAAAATAAATGGATGCCACAGAAGCAACACTTGCTAAAGTACACACAAAAGAAAAACAAAAACAAAAAGACAATCAGTCCTGTGGGGACAACGTCACCGCTGTGCCTCATACTTGGCACTACAGACTGTAGGGCCACAGATACCGCTTATAACCGCAGCTAGATGCTGTATGCGGCAACGTTTGGCTCCGAAGACGTTCGGCCTGTGTCTATCCCAGCAAGAACGCCGGCTACGGTGGACATCAAGTCGCGGCAGGCCTCCACCGGGGTCGTGGGGGAGACCATGATGTACGCAACGTTGCCAAGCACACGCGCGTACACCCCAGACTCGTCGAGACGCTGCACAACCTCCACGGCCTCGTTCGAGTCGTACCTGGTCGAGCGAAACGAATGAGCGCGGAAACCCGATGGAGAGTCAGCGGCCGGCAGGTTAACGTACCGCAGCGCTAGTCTGCTTTGACTCGGAAACGACATGCTTCGAGAGAAATCAAACGCCGAACAAGGTTTTTTGGGCAGGTGTTATTTGGAACAATCAATCTGGACTTATCGAAAAGCAACATCGTGGGGTACTGTACGTGGGGTGTGGTCGATACCCGCGGGTGGGGACAGGTGAGTAGGACAATTGGGGACAAGGGCCCCGATCAGCCCATACATGGTTGAAACCGATAATGTGCGCTTCGCTGTCTCGACCCAAAAGAGTGTTATTGCCGTCATCGTCGAACTCCGACACCGTATTTATCGAGTTCTCCAGTACGTTGTAATTATGCAGACTGCCAAGCATGCGCCATACTTCATATGAGGTGAGCGCTGTAGAGCCTGCACTACATATTCAGCTGAAAAAGCCGTCGATATCAAAACCAACTAACCAACTCGTTCAGCCGAACTAAAAACACGCTAGATGCTTGTGCGGGGGGCGGATGGCCGCACGAGACCGTCGCGAAAAAGCTGGGCATCTCACAACGAACCAAAACCGTTCGGCGTACCGCACCTCCACACGAAACATTATCGCGATCGCCGCAACGGCGGAGCTGAATCACGACACCGCAAATGCCGATCAACGGCGGCACGTGGGGTCCTAATATCGCGCGTTGCCAGGAGGGGATCGTTGAAACCGGCGGGGATAATTTCGCAACGAGAATAACCGGTGCACCATTAAGAATGGTGAGGATGAAGAGCGACCGATAGCGAAGCGGCGGATTTGGGGCCGAGTGCTGTCGGCTCGAACCCCCTGTCACAGACATGTGTACGAGGTAAAAAGACAGCAACGAATGTCACACTTAACACCGCACATGAATTTTACCGCGGTAAGGTAAGCGGTCGCTATTTCAATAAAAGCAGGCCACCGCAATTTAACGTCGAAATGGTCCCGTTCCATACCTTACCGTGGAGGTCGCTCATCGACCGAAACTTGCCGCGCAAATCCACAACCACCAAAATGTTGCCGCAAAAATAATGCACATTGATGCTCCATTGTAAATACCGTGCAAGAGTACTTCTCGAAGCATAGATAATTTGAAATTCGGCACGCTACGCACGACCAAGACTTGTTCGGAGTGTATAATTCATGTTGAGGCTTTCTTTGGCTTTATTTTCAAGGCAGGATGTTGGTCTAAAGGATGAGAACTACTCAGAAAAAACTGCAAAGGATGTAACCGCATCGCCCAAAGGTCACCGTGGCGGCGCAAGGTTTATCGCACCATATATATAGCAAATACAGCGCAGAAACTATTCCCCGCCTGAAGCCAACCCCGAAAAACAATAGAGCCTAACGTTTAGAGAGACTAAAAGCGCAGGCTTCTACCATATAATTCCGTGCCGCGCAAGCTCTGCTTTTCTCAGTTTCCCATCCAATTGCCCAAGTGCTGAAAGGTGTTACCTCGACAGCCTTGACAACCTGCTCATCCCTATAAAGCAAACGTTTATTTCTCCCCTTCTTACCCTCGGTCGGCAGCCTTCATCTCCACCGCGAGCACGCTGCCGAGGCCGAAGGCGCGTTCCACACGTGGGTGGCGTGAGAGCTCTTTGACCGCCACCTCGTCCCACGCATCAGCCATGCGCCCTCCGACGCCGGGGTAGACGGCACTCTTCTCCAGCTGACAGGGGGGCAAGAAGCGAAAGGAAACGCCGAGACAGCGAGGCAAAGGCGAGGAGGCACGAGAGCAGGATGGATCGATCTCCCAACACAGCAATGCATACACCCGATGTTGCCAGCAATGTATACTTGGTACACCCGATGCGCCAGCAGCGTTCACACACACGAGGTTCCCCAGCGTTCTTAGTCTGCGCATCGATGTAGGGTACCCGCGTGGGGGTTACATATGGCACGCAGCGGTATGTGACTTGGCACGCTGAACGTAGCGACAGCGCAGTCAGTGTCCGTGTATAACTTTTGGTGGTTGAACTAATAGCGGTGACGTAGAATGCAATCTTTGGTTGGATAGTGTACGGCGTCGGGTACACCGCGGGGCGTTCTGAGGAACTGACCGAACGCCTTCTAGATGGCACTGCTGTCTATTAACAGCATTCCCCTCTAAACCCGATTTACAGTACATGATCCACCCCAACCCTGTATCTGCAACGGGTGTTAAGCCTCGTGCTAGGTAGGCGGCTTGTTCTCGGTTCGCCAAGTCCGGGGCGGGAGCGTTGACGGTAGTGAAGGTGGGTTTTCCAAGACTTTGTCGTTAAACACTCGAACGAAAAAAGAGACGGGCACGGAGACAGAGATATTTACATAAATACAGAGACAGAATCAAGAACAGAGACAGAGACAGACAAAGAGGCAGACAGACAGACAGACAAGACAGACAGACAGACAGACAGACAGACAGACAGACAGACAGACAGACACGCAGGCAAACAGACAGACAGACAGACAGACAGAAACAGACAGAAACAGACAGACAGACAGACAGACAGACAGACAGACAGACAGACAGACAGACAGACAGACAGACAGACAGACAGACAGGCAGGCAAACAGACAGACAGACAGACAGAAACAGACAGAAACAGACAGACAGACAGACGACAACCCCAGCCGAACGAAAACAGCCGAGAGTCTGAACAAACGCAAAGACCCGGCCGGCGCAACACCGGGCCCATCTTCCGGCATTTGGCGCAGCTGCTCAAACACGCACCGTGCGCGAACGAGGGGGCGCAGATGAAATCGACCTCTCTGTGATTGCCCCTCCCACCCTTATTAAGGGAGACTCGGCATGGAGATCACGGATGGCAGTTTGCGAGGGGAAAGCGTTCGAGCTGGTGCTAAACGAACGTTCGCCGAGCGAGGGCTAGATGGTGCTGAAACAAATGTGTCTACCCAAACACTCAGAGAGCAAGCGACATCGTCGCAGAAAACAGGGTTATATGGGCAGCATGACATGACCGTGGGAGAAACCCACGACCAGTTTACGCCGGTGGGCCGGGCGCTGCAAGACCTTGTTCGTGTTGTGAAGGCACAACGACGACGACAAGCCCCAGTGGCGGGAGCCGGGTTGGAGAGAACCCGCTAGCCGGGGCGAAGGTTGTGGAAGTCGGAGAAAACGAATTGGGGCATACTGAAAGCGAGATGGTATATACCCGCTGCTATAGTCTACCCGTGCTGTCGAGATTGGAACCACGACCCACGCAGGTGCAGAGGAAAGGCACACCCAAGGCCACCAAGATGCAGCAAGTGTTGCACCAGTCACCCCGCATTCAAGGGATAACGTGCCGGACGAAGCGGGTGACCCTACGCGCCAGACGAAGGCAGGGGTGCAGGGAAGTGCCGTTCGAGAGGGAAATTCGAGAGCACTTTGCCCGCGACTGCCGTCCCGCAGAGAACCGTCACGAATGTGAAGCTCTCGACAGACGCACAGTATTCGTAGAGACAGGCGAAGCGGGGACCTTCACTACATGTGAGCGGGTGACTCGACGGTGCCGTGCCATTGGCTCCCACAAGGTCGCGTTGGATTATCGATCCAGGGTGATCGGAACAGTATGTGACTCCGCGCCCATTGAAAGCGTGGAAACGAAGTCCTTTCGTGGCGGTGGGAGGGAACAAATAAGGTAAACGGGTCGGGGGTTAGTAATGGGTCGGGGGTTGGTCGGTGATTGCGCGAGACAGAAGGTGAGTAGAAATCTGTATCAAGGAGGCCATGAACGCCTGCGGAATGCGCAGGCACAAAGGGTGCCACGACGGGTCTGGGCCCGGCAACACGCCCAAGCATGATACTTCGAGGTGCATGGGTACTACAAGAGCTTACGGGGCGTAAATGTTGCATATAAAACGGGGGGACCCAGAGCACGCAAACGACATACAGCAGGATTGTTGCGCCATGGTGTGGGTCGTGCCAGTCGAGAAAAATGCCGCAATGGCGAGGCACACACGTGTCACGGGCAACGAGGTGATAAGAATTAGTTTGCGATGCAACATCATGTAAGGAACTTTATCCCAGAGTATTCGTTTTGTGTCAGGAAATTTCTCGTTCTGATGGTATTTGATGGCGATCAAACCACGGGGAAAATATGTCGCAACGAAAATAGAAAGCGTAAGCTCGTCAGGTGGGAAGGAAAATAATGGGCATGCACGAAATACAGGCGCCCACTGAGTCGCCAACGCTATCCACCCGTGAAACTATTGTGTATCCGGCTAGACAGGTCACTACGTCAATATACACGTACGCGAAAAAGAACATCGCAGAATTACGCAACGCTTATACGGACCTAGGCTTCTACACGCTCCTCCTTGAACGCAAAGCACCCGTGTTACACCGGAGGTGATGTGAACGAGGTGATTTACTTACCTGTGACAAAAACTCCACTGCCGCCGCGCAGCCAACCGGGTGCGCTGTGTACGAGTGCCCGTGCAGAAGACAGTCCGCCTGGTGAACACGGGAGAGCGTGCATCCGAGGAAATAAAAGAGCGTACCACGTGGTTCGGGGGGGGTCGAGAGGAGGTGCGCGGGATGGAGAATGCTACTTTGTGTGAATCAGCTCCAGGAAATGACCACCGACTGCCTGTCTTCATCGACCCAAGGTAGAAGAAGGAAACGGAGAGAGAATAATGTTTTGCATGCACGTGCACCACGGCTAGATGCATCAAAGCCCAACAAAAAAAACGTAGCACGCCGCCGCCGTGGCTTGTCCCCGATAATTCAGGAGATTTTAATATTAAAGGACAACGCGAGTCAGAGCGAACAGCTTGCAATTTCCGCGGATGCGTCTACGAAACAACGGCTGCCTGTCTAATGTGTAAGAGATCGTGTACTGCGGCCGCTCACGCTGCCTCTCCCTTCCCGCCGCCGCCGCCGTCGCCGACTCGAGCCTACTCCCACTCGCCGCCACATTTCCAGACCCCCGCGCACACACCTTAGCGCCGCTGAAGGCCTCAAACACCCGCTCCGTCGCCACCGTCGCCGACATTGGCACGAGCCCCCCCGTAAGGAGCTTGGCGTAACAGGACACGTCAGGATCCTCCCCCAGCAGCTCCCTGGTGCTCTCGACTCCAAGGCGCCACAGCCCACAGAACACTTCGTCGTAGATAATGGGCATCCCTCGGGCGCGACACTCCTAGTAAGAATGGGAAGACAGGAACACTATCTGTAAAGGGGGTGGTTACCGTTGGACTCGAAGTCATGATGTACGCCCGGGTATTGTAAGGGCAATAAAACAAAAATGTTGCATGGTAGGCAAGCTGGCGTAGCAAGGCGGATGGGGGTCGCTCAAAAGGACGGCGGCCCATTCTTCCAACGCGACGCGCATTTCAGTGTGAAGGTTTTGGTGGGGGGCGGATCCGCCAAGAATCACGACACACCCTGACATGTCAGAGAGACACCAAACATCATGACAGGTGCGTACATATCTATCACGGCACACGGCAGGCGTCGCAGATTACAGACGTGCATTACGTAAGAGTACTATTGAGACCCAAGGCGTTCGTTTACGAATGCCGCGCACACGAATCAACAACCTAGGGTGGTGGAAGAAAGCGACCAACAAAGGCGCGGCGGGAGTGGTGCCGGCGCAAGAAGGGGGGGGGCGCCAAACCACGACTCCCTCACAGCTCGATACATGAATAGTCTCACCCATCTTCAAACATTGTCAGCGCTGATACATGCATCCGACCCCGTGCTGGACAGGCAGACGCGCAGTCGCATGAGGAAAAAGACTGCGGCAGTCGCGTACAGGACACGACGGCTGCCCGTTCGCGGTTTACCTGGACAAGAACCCTCTGGAAGAGCGGGTCGACCAAGATCATACCGCCGGCGCCCATGACGAGAGGTTCGAGCAGCAGAGATCCCAGAATCGAACCGTCCTTCCTCTCGAATTCGTCCATCTTAGATCTGAGCAAAGAGGAATCGGTACAATACATCGTCAACCGCTGCCTTCACCAACGCACCTCTTGATAAGCCCTCCCGTCTACGTAAGGGACGGAGAGCGCACAAGACGGGGGGGGGTGTACTTGCGCGCACGGCATCACGGTCTCCACTTCTCTGGCTGAATTGGTGTATCGGTCGATGTATATGGCGCTGCTGCAAACGTCCGCGCTGCCTGAGACATGAAACCATATCACTTCGCGATGCGCCGAGAGTCCCGACCGCATCAGAGGGCTCGTCCTTTGCATCTAAATGCGCGCTCGGCGCCACTCGAAACGGCTCGAGCTCAAAATTGCCACGAATATCACCCTACGCAAAAAGACGCAGTACTTGCTTCAAAAACAAACGCCACCTCACCAAACACACAGACAAGAGTCCTGGTAACCAACAAAAAAAGGTGCTAAACACACAAAATAGTGATGTGGCCACGAAACGAAAGATAAGTGAAGCTATACTTACCGAACGTGATCCCTGTACAGCGCCGCGAGCACCCCAGCATCTCGCGTTTTAAATTCGAAAGCGGCATCGCGCGAGCCTAGCGTTGTCTCCCTCCCGACCGCCGCGAACGACTGCGACGCGCTCATCCCCTGCGGGAGCTCGACGACGAACTTCCCCTCCCTCCAGGAGACGTTCGGGGTTTCAAAGAAAAGGCCTTGGGGCTGGTACCTACCGCGCACAACACACACAAGCGCACGTCATCCGGTAGCTGGGTGATCCTGCGTGATAGCTGGCACGAAGTCGGGGAGGGAGGGGGTACTCATGTCGTGCACGGCCGTCGAGGGGGTCTACTCATATCGTGCACGGCCGTAGTCGTATGACCATCGACCCTCGCATCCCTACAATGCCGGGACGGAGCACGTTGGGTTTTCACCAACCAGGCAGACATTGCTTGCACCAAGCGCGAAGCGCCGTGAGGTATTGGGCGAGTCGCATGGAGGGTGAGCTGCATCCTGCTAAGAGCACAGAAGTGGGGGGGTGGGTTCGTGAAAGTGGGTCGAGATTATCACGAATATAGCGTGCGCAACTCTGCGAATATGACCCGTTCGTGCCAAACCATTCGTTTGCTCACCCTCCCCCCGCCCCCTCCCCACGTCCCCCATCCCCTCCTCGGAAACAGCATACACAAAACACAACCCCGCCGCGGGGGACATACATACATGTTCATATGTTTTCAAGCACTTTGCAGACGCGACAGGAACACTGACCACGCGTGCTGTCCTCGGTTGAACACGGACGGGACGGCGACGTTCATGGCTCCGAGCGTGTCTCCGTGGTAGCACCCCTCCTGAGCCACGATCGTTATCCGCGTTCCGGCGGGAGGCTCCGACGAACCGAAACGGTCCTTCAGGAACCGCCTGCCGTATGATGCAATAGGTTGCAGGAACGGTAGTGTTTGGCAGCAGCGGCGGTAGCGGCGGCGGCGGCGGCGTCAGTGGAAGTTAAGAGCCGGGCATGCTGGTAGGCGAGGACCCCGAATAACAACAAACGAAAGGATATTCGCCCATTGAGGGACGCCATGGTACGAACACCTGGAGGAAACATGTGCCGCATACAGGCCGAGGGGGCGTAGCTGGCCACGGTGTATGCCTAGCGGGCACCATATATTCCCTTGTGTGCCCTCCTCGCCTACAAGCTCCTTTGCGCAAGCCCCCTCATGCCTTTGTCGCGCGGCAGCTGCGGACAGCTTGCGAAACCGTGTGCCCCCAGTAGAAAGAAATCAGTATTCTGGGCGGATGCGGCGAATGATGTTGGGCACAACAGAAGCTGACCCTACCCTCACCTGAAGCCCATCTTTATGGCCACCTCTGTCGCGGTGGACCCGTTGTCGGTATAAAACACCCGCGACGCCCATCCCCTCCCCGGTCCGTTCACCAGTCTCTCGGCGACCTTGAGTCGACGAGCGGGCAAGGAGTACATTGCACACGGATGAGGCACGCGCGGGGGAGAGGAGGGAAAAATAAATACCGAAACTATTTCCAAGCTCCCTCCCTACTGAGCTCAAACTCGAGTGTGTATATACGCTCACACACGACGCGGGTGTTCGGCGAGTAGTAACACTAACGGCCGAAATCAAACAGCCCCAAACGGCCACGACGCTAAAAACTTCGCTCCAACACGGGCCGAAGTTGCGCCGCCACAATAATATAACAAAAACACGCCCGAATCTTTCCGTGTTAAGGCTTCGACAAGTCGTCGAAAACGCTCGCTCCGGTGCGAACAGCGCCTCAACCGCAACACCCGCTCTTTACCGACGGAACTACAGCGCGCAAAAAAACAGCGCGCAGGGCCAACCCCTCTCAACCTCTTCCAAAAACCTGCTTCGTCACACGCGACCTATTCCGCCGCCGACAAGCGAGAACGAACTTTCGCTGGATCTCGCAGGAGGGAGAAAACCTCAAAACCCCACCGTATGTACTGCAAGAATATTTTTTATAATATAGTGTTGCTGTCTCTTCTCGCCTCTAGAGCAGGGGCGTGGATGTTTCCCGCGAAGATGACGTGGCCGTAACGTCCCGCCGCCTCTGCTATCGCCAACGCCATGCCGGGGTTTCCGTGGCCCGCTCCCTGGGTCCACCACGAGGCGCAAGCGTCGACCAACGCGCGGTGCGCGACTCTAGGCTGCGACAGAAGAAAGTGAACGAGCGATACATACCCGCCAGGCGTGCCAGCGGGGCGAGGGCAGGCGTTGGGGGAAAGGCGAGGTATAAGGATACAGCGTGCCGTCGTTCGTTTTTCGTAAGGTAGCGGAGCCGTTGGAGTATCGTAGCACGCTACATGGAGTAAAATAAGAGCAAGATATATATTTAAATAGTACCATCTTCAATGCGACACCTTCAACGTGATTATCTCCCTACCTCGCCTAGCGAAACACTTATTGCTGGTCGCAAGTGAATCTCCACGACAGCAGTGCCCGCCTTTCGAAACACGCGTTTCTGGCACACGTCATAGCATATCCAATAAAGGGAAAACAGCAGGTAACACCCCGTCCCCCACCTGCCACCCCCCGCCATTCCCACTCTCCTCCCCTCTCCTCCCCTCTCCTCCCTTCTTCACAAACCTCACCCTTGAAAAACAAAACGTCTCAACGACCCTTTCGCCTCTCACCTCTCCCCCCTCCCCCTCCCCCTCCCCTCCTTCCTTCTCCACGGTCGCCTTGCACAAATAGTCCCCGTATGCCGAGTCGATCAAATTAACCTTCCCCTCGGCCAGGTCGTCGTGCTGGGTGAACGGCCACCACAGCGCCTTGCGCCCCCGCGCCTCCATGCTCGCCACGTTCGCCACCCCCTCCGCCCGCCGCTCAGCCAGGCGCCCGAGCACGGACCCGAAACGCTGCGCGTTGGCGTCGTACCACGGACCGAGCGGCTGGTCGGAGGGGGGCAGGGGTGGCAGCTCGAAGACCGGGATCGAGCCCGCGTGGTGAGACACCGCATCCGCGTTGCCCAGGTCTTCGCCTTTTTTTAGAGAAAATTGCACGCGGGACGGGTGGTTAAGAGCCGCGGCGGTTAGCGGAAGCAGTTGCGGCGACGGTCGGTATTGGCAGATGGTGGCGGCCGGTGGCGGCGGTAGCCGCAACGGCGGCGCCAGTGGTAGCGGCGGTGGAGGTAGGAGAGGCAGCGGACGCGGTGGCGGGCATGGCGCGTGGGGGACGCATGGCGCGTAGTAGGGGGGTGAGTTATTATTCCGACTAAATCTTGGGTTAGCGGAGGCAAGCACCGTCGGTTTCATGAAAAGGGGGAGGGGAGGGAGATAGGGAACGGTTGGCTGTTGGTTGTGTGCTGTAGTAGCCGGCGAAGGAAAAAAATCCAACTGAGGGGCGTCGCGGCACGCTGCTGTGGCAAGTATGGGGCGAAGGTGCGGTCCAGGACCTCCTTCCGGCGCAGTTGCTGCGCATTCAACTCTTCGCGTTCCCCTGGAATGCATGTAAACAAGGTAGGGGATGTGGGGAGTGTCACGCAGATAGGCCGGAGAAAGAAGGCTAATAAAACTATCCGACGCACTCCGCCAAGGTAGAACACGTATGTAGGGCGCAAACAAAGGCGAGAGAGGCAACAGGACTACAACAAGTATAACGCACGCTCACCGAAACAACTAAACAAGTTTGTGGGAGAACTTCAGTATCAACAATACACAGCCACTCCTCCCGCCACCCGTCCTTGACTCCGCCTCCACCTCCACCTCGTCCACCGCCCCCGCCCTCGAACTCTCACCTTGAGCGATTAAGGCAATCCCGAGGACAGAGTAACCTCGCGTCCTCAACGACTCCAGCGCCGACAGCGTGGCGCCAATGCCGCCCAGCTTCCCGTCACCGACCAGCAGCACCGGAAGCCTCATCGGCCGAAAAGCGTCCGCCTGCAGCGAACCCGACGGCGCGGGGCTCAGAACGCCTCCGGCCGCCTCTACCAACACCAAATTCCCGCTGTTTTCGACTCCCTGCTCGCCGTCGCCGGTGCCACCGCCGCCATCGCCACCACCCCCGCGTAGCGCCTCCTTAACTGATTTGACGACCGCCTCGACGATGTCAGTGTCGGGGGTGATGGCCCCGTCCCGCGCTGCCGCCAGGTGGGGAGAAACGGGGTCGGTGTAGTCGAACAGGACCGCGGTGCGGCACGCGTCCCCGACGTGGCGGGACACGAAGCTCGCGTCCGAGGGAGAGCCCGCCTGAACGGGCTTGATATACGACGCGCGAAGGCCCTGCGCAAGAGTAGAAACGGGGAGTGGAGTACCATAGGGGTAGGGAGAGAGGGGGAAGAAGGAGAGGTCAGGGTTAGGGGTTTCGGGCTGTAGGGGTTGGGGTAGGTATTTCCATTGAAAGGGGTGGCGTCGGCGACACACGGTGGCCATTCTGCGGGGGGGTACGTAGCTCGTCCGGTACTGCAAAAATCTTGCAACTCTAGTGCCGAGAAAAATGTCTACAACATTTGGGTATTACTCAGTCGTAATGGATTTTTAAGCATGAGGGTTGAGTGGGAAGTGAGGTGGCTCGTCGACGCCAACCTGCAAAGTGAAAAGCCAAAATAGCGTACATTATGGCGTGTTGCAACAAACATGTGTCGTGGGGGACGGACTTGGTATGGCAGAGGTCGTCTTCAGTGTTCATGCACACCGGCATCAAGGTGTGCATGCCATCAATGCAGAAGAAAGGTGCTGCTCTACCCCCCTCCCCCCCCCTCCCGCCCCCAAACAAAAACCAGAAAAACATGATGCACACCACCAGAGAAACTGTTGGTTCGTACCGATGATGTGCTGGCCTCTTTTCGTTGTCTCGGAGACTACTACTGTACGTACTTTTAGTTCTTAACAAATACAAGATCGCTGCCTTCTCAAAACCTCCCGGTCGCACCAAACAGGCGGAACAAAACACAGCCGCTTCCCCGCCGCAGGTGTTCTGCTCTATTACTACCGCCACAACAGCAAACGCCGCTAAGTCGTTGGGCGCGCGTCGTGCTCCCACTCGCTTGCGCCATATACCCCCGCACAGTGCATGGTGGCGAGTTGACAAGCTCTAGGTTACATGTACGTGTCATCATAATATACGGGCAAACAGAGCCGTAGGTCTATCGCAGCAGCAGCAGCAGCAGCAGTAGCCGCAACGCAGCAGCAGAAAATGCAGCAGTAGTATCACGCGGCCATTTACAAGCTGGGCGGGGGTGCGACAAAAACGTTAACGATGAGGTACACACTGACTGTTGTTACCTGCAGTGCTGCCGCACGCAGGAGACCCGCGGTGACGACGGTTTTCCCCACTTCCGTGTTGGCGCCGTACACCTGGTAGGGAGGGGACAGGGGAGCATGTTTATATGAACAATGTCGGGTATGTACACCGCCCCTCTCACACACCACATTGGGAATGGACAAAATGCGCTTTTCTTACAGCTTGGCAAACTCTTCTCCGGCCGGCGGCCGCGGGTCTTTTTTTCGCTCTCTGCTGGGGAGACTGCGGGGGACCCGCGGGTACACTATGGCGCATGCTTGGGCCCCGGCCAGGCTCCGTAGCGCGTGCTCTGGGGATCGAAAGTCGAGCGTGCTGGCTCGTATTCAAGGCATTGCATCCCGCCCCGCTGAGTCAAGGAGACCCGTGGAAACCTCGAAAATATTTCTATTTTCTGTTTTTCACCATTTACTCGTTTCTGTTTTCCGCCCTGCTGCTGTTTCTGAAGCACCACAGCAGCGCTCAAAGGCTAGGCAGCCACGAGGCAACACCAGCCGCGCTTCAAGCTTCAGCTTCTCCCGTCGTGACAGCGTGGTTTGGTGTGTTCGTGAGTGTGCGATCCTAGCATCCTACATAGTAAGAACCAGGAACACAGTCTCAAGAAGAGAGACGAAATTTCACTTGTTTACGTTTTGCTTTGCTATCTGTCGTTGTGTACCGGTATCACATCGATAGTATGTTACGTTGTGGAAGCCGTAGTACAACAGCAACCGTACGCTAAGGTGGTATTATTACGACAGCTACGTACGAACGGTGATTATGTGCGGGTGCATGTGTGTGGGCATGCGCGTGTGCCATCCTCAACAGAAGCTGGACGAATCCAATCCAAGTGTTTTTCTCAGTTGGAAAAGCACCCGGCGCAGAGCAGCAGCGGTATGTGCTACCGCAGCGATCCTCGCATAGGCCCTTATACATATCATAGGAAAGCCTGCGTTCTCCCATGTCAACATGCGCCGCCCCCCAGAAATGTTCAAGCTAACCACCTCCCGAAGGAAAACCTTGTTATGTGTATGATACCATACCTACGGCGGTTCTCTGTTTCGCGGCCTTCGGTAACTGTTGCGATTTGTGGGCAAGCTATCCGTGACCTCGGGTCGTTGCAAACAGACATACGAGGATTGTTTCATTTATCTATTTCGCCGCGTTTTGTTTTTTGTTATTTTTGCTATGAATAGCACGCCGATCTCGAGCCACACTAATCGATTTGACCGCAGTCTCCCTCCCAGTATATCACATGGACGTCGGGAATCCGCCTGAAGATCAGACTCGAACCCTTCGGCTGTAGATGTTCCTGAAAGACGCCGCAAAAACAGCAATGATCGAATCTAAAGTCTTCAAAAAAACAACAGCGAGGATCGGGGGAACTACAGAAACCCCTCTCCAACACCTACTAGGACACTTCGTACTACAATAAAGCGGGGACGGGGGGCAACCAATCCCGAACCACGGCCTTAAGGCCGCCGGTCGGAGAGAGCACGTTTTGCAGTAAAGAGGCGTGTTTTACTTTTCATATTTCCCCCCCATTTCATGTTGATAATCGCGTCACAGGTTTCCAAATTAAGAGGCCTTTGCTCCCGTTCAAATTAGTATTTACCGACGTATCATAGACTTTCAGGCGATGTCAGAAGAGCTCACGCGGCATCGCGAGCAACGCCACAAGTTTCCTGTGTGATGTATATGATACGTGTGCACTGCATCATCGCACCAGCCGATTGTTCTCCCCCGTAGGCTTGTCTCTAGGGGCTGCAGGCCTCTCGAGCTGTCACTGCGTCGCAGACAACGTTTTGGCTGCCGTGTGCAGCTCTTTTTTGCCTCATAACACCAGCGACCACACATTCAACCATCGGCGATTCTACCATGCCTGCCTGCCTGCCTGCCTGCCTGCCGACGACGGACATCTAGACCGTGGTACACCTCCCACGTACCACATTGAGGGCGGTGCTTGATTTCGAGGCTGTTGATCGCTGTTGTTGCTTGTGCGCAAGACATCCGTGGCCGTAGGCTGTTTCGACCGGGCTTGTTTTTGTATTTTGCCTTCGTGTTTATTGGTGGTGATGATGAATCTGATCTTTTTTCCATGTTGCAAGTGCCCCAATCTCGAGCCACACAGCTCCAGTTCACTATTAGTACTGACAAAGGGGAGCCCCTGTACGTCGCATGGCTGTTGGCTCCAGTTCACTATTAGTACTGACAGAGGGGAGCCCCTGTACGTCGCATGGCTGTTGGGTCCAGTTCACTATTAGTACTGACAGAGGGGAGCCCCTGTACGTCGCATGGAGGGTAGTATTACGATCGTGATGATATGTGGACGACATATATATGTGTGTCAGAAAACGACAAACCACCCTACTTAGCCAAAATCAAGAAAGTTTCACTACGAGTATATATCCGAGACAAAAAAAAACATCACGGGGTTCGGGGCTCTTTAGGCCTACACTACTGCTGTACTTATATTTATATAAACTAACCACGATGTGGTATGCAAGACATAAGGAGACGGGCAATAAAAAGTACGACTCGCGGCTTTGACGCAACACGGCAACAGCGTAGCAGCGAATTATTCGTTGCACAATACGGCGGCAGTAACAGCACCAGCAGCACGTAAATATGGACCATATATATGTATCGGGTGGTTCCTGCTCGGGGGTGTGCATGAGGGCATATTGTTTTTTTGGGGGTTTTCGCATGACCGGAGCTCATGGCACTTGCTTTGGGGGGGGGGGGGGGGTGTACTCATGTTGTGCACGGCCGTAGTCATATGGGGGCGGGGGGGGGGGGCTACAGCAGTTAGTAGTTGCCATTTTCCTTGAGCTCTTGAGCTTGTGGTTCTGTTGGCAATAACATGACACGTGACACCCAGTCTGTTCACCTGTGCTAACCAAACCAGCTTGTAACTCGGCTCGGCTCATAGAGCTGTGAGCGAGCGACACGTGGTGTTCTAAGGCTTGGGCTAAGGCTTGGATAGGGTGGGTATTGGGTCAACCTTTTACCAGTAGCCCAACGGGCTATATATAATAGTGCCTTAACAAATGGCGTCGACGGCAGGACATACTGTAGATTGTAGTGGTCGTGAGTTCGAATATCACGACCATCATAAAAAACGCTTTTTAACCTGGTCCCACGAATTTGGGGACAAAATACTTGGAATTAGTGTGGGACATTTTTGTCAGTTCTGAATGGGTTAAAAAACAGCGAATTTTCTCATGTCAGAACCTGACAAACACTCTTGCTTGGGTTCCCAGAGCTTGTTAAGAACTTCGGACTACGAGTATTGAATACTGGTAGGCACGTACGGCCCCATACGAAGACCAAAGACACCGCGGTTCTGAAGCGGGGGGGGAGTGCTGTAAGGCTTAGATTGGGTGGGTATTGGGGTAACCTTTTACCAGTACCAGGCCCCACGGACTAATGCCCTAGCAGTCAGTGGGTTGAAAAAAGAAAAAAACGACTTTCGCGTCTTCCGTGACCTCGTTTTGCCTCATGAACGCGCCCAACCCACCCCTCTGCTAGGTACGTACGCGGTCGGAAAACCTCGAGGGAAAGGGCAAGTGCGAGACAGGCGCTCGGTCGCGGCACCACGAGAGACCGCGAGTAACTCCGTGTAGGAAACTTGGTGTCGACAATTAATTGCGGCGCAATTTTTTGCGGTTGGGTTGTGCGCCGTCCACGTGTAATGTCAGTGCGTGCACGAGTATGTCCAGCGTCCAGCGTATGTTCCGCATACACCAATACAGTTTCGATTGCTAAGCTCTCCACTGCTGCGTCGCTTCGTGAAACATACCGGGTAATCGCCTTCAATGCTTACCGCTGGTAGGAAATGTACCGCCTATACCAGGTATTACCTGGCTGTAACAAACCGTGATGCTCGGTCAAAGCAGGACGAAAGCTGTGGTGGGACCAGGCCCATGCAACATGCAACATGCATTGCGCCCCCAACCCCCAACACCACATTGGGCAGTCTACGTACATAGCAGGTATACAACACATCAACTTCGATCGGAATGTACAGCAGTCAACATATGCATTCGTCAGCTCTCTCCACTCTCCACTGCTGCTTCACCTGAATCACGTGATCACGCGGGCCGAGGCTCTCATCCAGCACGGCTCTTCCTTCATGGAGCGAGCGGCTTGGGAACCTAAGGGCGGCCGGCACCAGCCACGGCCGCGCGCCTGTTACTCTGAGCCCGAGCCTGTTCGCCACTTTGCATCGGATCATAGTTTGAAATTGCAGCAGTGTTTTTACTGGTGCTGCGAGTCGGAATTTCCACCTCCCTGCTTGACAATTGCACTGGCGTGGGGGTAGATGAAAACGCCAACGGCGTCCTGGTTGATGCGTGAGTGCAAGCCTCGCAGCGTTGTTCTCGGCTACAGGCTGCACAGCACGCACGCTGCTCTCACACACATGATGTTCAAAATTGTTCCGCTCACAAAACGCCTACAAAATCTTGTGAACTCCTGAGCAACAAAGATAGTGCTCTCCTTTCACATCCCAGAGCTTCGCAACTAGTGCGCGCTGTGTGCTTGGGTGCTTGGGCGCCATAGACTAGACAGCACTCTCAAATAAGTGTGCATCTAGGCTCCTGTGTCAATGGCGTCTAGCACAGGCTTTCCGCTCGACCCTGGGCCGATGGACGTCGAAGACTCCATCCCTGCGCCGACGCCCAAGCTTTCCGCTGGAGAAAGCAGTAGCAACAACAACAGCAGCAGCAGCAGAAACGTGGACGGCGACAACCACAACCCTGAGCTTGCTGCCTGGGGAGGAGGTGCTGCGGGTGAGCCTGGAGGTGGAGAAAGGGGGAGGGGTCTACCCCCCACTCCGCCAGTGGCCGTGGCGGTGGGGGCTACTTCGGGAGACGGGGCTTCTGCTGCGGAGGAGAAGGCGGAACCGACTGTTGCGGACGTCGTCCTTGTGCCTTTGCCTCCTAGCTTTGGTGAGAGTGAGAGAGAAAGAGAGAGAGACCTGTACGTAGCTGAGAGAGACGGGGGGGGGGGAGGAACGCCTCTGGGATTTGGGGAGGTGGAAGGGGGGGGGGGGGGGGGGGGGGGGAGGTAGACCGTGGTAGTGGTCTAGAAGAGGTGGGCATGGGCATGGTTGTGGAAAGAGAGGACGAGTTGCTTCCTGGGTGACATTGTCAGGGTCGTGTCTTACCGCAAGAGAGCTACGATACCGATGGGGCATGCAAGCACATGACGTATATACAAACAGCAGTACTCGTAGTACCGGCCCGCTCATAAGAAGGGAACCCACAAGAAAATCAGGCGGAAAATTTGAAAAAGTTAGAAAAGCTCTCAGCCTAGTCAGTGCATAAGCTCTAAGAAAGTGACCCCTTCCTGTGGTGGCCTGGGCCCAAGCCACCAATCATTGAGCAGAAAGCGCAACATAAGAAAGTGTGCTTTCGCGCGCGCCCACAATAAGAAAGTCGGCCTGAGCCTGATTTCAGGTTTCTTGTGAGAGGGCCTCTACTGTATACTGTATACGAGTACTCGTATAGGGAAGGGAGTGTGCCAGGTACCAAGGGTATGTGACGTTGACGCTCCTGCGGTACACATCACCATACACATACTCGTAGAATGCTTCATTCAGCAGCTGTGTCTCACGAATGAATGCACCGCCGTTGTGTTGTTGGTATATAGGGGTGCGTGATTGTGATTGTAGCAAAGCGCGTGTGCAGCTTACGCATGCTCTGTCTACGTATCCACCTACGATATACTCGCACTTCGTAGCAGAGTTCTGGTTGCACCGCGGCAACGTCTTGGTGGTCTGTCTGCAGGCTCTGGGGCCGTTGCGTCGTGCGTTGGGGCCTGGGACACTCCAAACTCTCATATAGTATCAGAGCATGGCATACGTCGTCCGTCCAGTGCTACAGCAGTACTGCTGCTGTACCTGGTATCTTACTGCCAATCGGGGGTTAGGTCACTTCTCACGGGAAAAGTAAACGGATACATACTCGTATCGTGCTTTACGATAACGACCCACCAGGTACCAGGTATTAGTAAATACCGGTATGCTTGATCGACGAATATTTGATCGACGAATATTTGGCGTGGATCCGCAGCCCCACTTCTTATGGACCCGCAGCCCCACTTATTATGGTCCATGTTATGAAAGTACGGAATCGTTGAGATTTCGAAGGCATGATGTACAGGGTACAGGACTTTTGGGGAAATGTTCTATTTCCACGCACAACACACACACCCCTACCTCGTGCTCGTTGCAGGCCAGGCCGCCACGGAGGCGCACAAGAATGATGCGAGTCGCGCGACTGACTCTACATGGCATGCTTTCGTCGCCCTATATTCTCACATGGAACCCTTGTGCGGACTGAGTTTTCAACTACGAGTATTGCAGGCTAAAACATCCCAGTACCTGGTATCTCTCATCGTGTATTTGATGTTTTGGTCTAGGCTACTTCGTACTCCTGATGTATGTACAACGCCCATATAATATAGCGAAAAGAGAGCAACTATGAACAGCACATATCGTCGGCTGTCATAATCTGTCTCAGACTCCGGCCCGACCTACATCACACGGCGGTGCTGGTGCCACTGCGCTCGTTGTCGGCTTTAATATACTGACCGCTACTGCTGTGGCGATGCTTGTGGCTGGCCGGAAGGCTGGCCGGAAGGCTGGCCGGAAGGCTGGCCGGAAGGCTGGCCGGAAGGCTGGGTCACCCTGCTCTGCAGTCCTGTTCTCTTATGGTCTGCTCTGCCCGTCGACATCCCCCTCTCCTACTTGTGTCCCCAGCCCCCTGCTTCAAGCAACCAAGATAACGCCAACCTAACCGACGAACGAACAAACGAACGAACTTACGATCTCCTTGCACAACAATACAGCACAGAGCAAAACACGCGCACATTATTCCTTGACACACGCACAGATCTCGACGCGTACATCTCGCGATACAGCGGCTACACCAAGCTCCGGCGGCTTGACTGGATCGCGCAGAGGTGCCCCGCCCTGGCCCCCGAGTGCTACCGGGCGTCGTTGTTGTTGCTGCGGCAAGGCATCAACACCCAGGCCTACCGAGAAATCTCGGCCCGGGCGACCCAGCTTCTGGGCCAGGAATGTGCGGAGGACACGGAGTGGTCAGAACAGGTACGAGTACGTAGGTATTGGTATGTCTTGTGAATAATATATAAGATGACATTTTGTTTTGTTATAATAGTAAAAAAAAGCTCAGCTTGTGAGTTTTCTTTTTTTTATGCCATGCGTTGACGGTAGGTGTGACACGAAGCTCTTTAGAACTGCAGCAGCCAGCCACGATTCGGTGACAAATGACATGGAGCTAGAATGGAAGGACGCGTTTTGCAGTTAAAAAAGCAGGTGCTCGGCGCCCATGCCGGTCGGTTTTTTTTTTCTTTCTTTGGCCGGTTTTTAAGCTGTTTTTTTACGCCACTTTTTATAAGCGGGTTTGTTTGGCCGTTTATGGATTTTTCATTGCCACCTTTTTAACAACCGTGGTGTGTCGTTTTTTTGCCTTTCCTTCTCCATGCGGTGCCTTGCCGTCTGTCTTCCTGTATCGTGGTGCCTGAGGACTGCAGTAGCGACAGCACTCGTTGGGTGGGTACTATTACGCACCCCCCCCCCCCCCCCCCCCCCCCCCCCCCCCCAACCCTCGCCCGCGCGCCACATAAGCGGGTGTTCTCTTCTCTCTTGTGAAAGCAGTGCTCTCGCTGCTAAGCCGATGATGAGAAGCAGAAATTGTGCCCGGGGTAGTTACGAAAACTCCTCTTTGTGTTCTGGTGTGTGTTTTTTTCGTTTTTGTTTTAAATAAAATCGCTATTTTCCATTATCTGTCGTGCGTGTTTGTGTTGTGCTGTGTATCTGCTTGGAAGGTGGACCGTCGGTATCAGCAGTCGGTTGACCGGCTTGAGGCGGAGATGAACTCTTACAAGACCAACCTCATCAAGGAGAGCATCCGCATGGGGTACAACGAGCTCGGAGACCTTTCCTATAGGAGGTGAGGTGGTGGTTGTATCGCTGCCGTATACTCCGCAGTGCCACTATTTTATGATTACGAGCGGGTGTGATTTTTTTCTAATTTACACGGCACGGTACGGTGCGGTACGATACGGTGTTTGTACGGTATGGTTATAGTCCGGTATGATACGGTAGTGTACGGCGCGATACGGTCCGGTACGATCTGGTACCGTAAGGAACGGTATGGTATCATAAGGTATAGTACAGTATCGCATAAGTATGGTATAATACGGTACGATATAGTATGGTACGGTACGGTACGGTCCGTTCGGTGTTACGTGCTGGCCGCGTGCGCACGTTGAGGGGTGGGCGCGTGCTTGCGGCAAACGTTGCCTGTTTCTATTCACGCCGACACTCCCTCTTTTGGTTTTTGCTTGCGTTCACTGTCTGACTGGGCTGGCGGTTGTCTCGCCGTTTTTTTCCCCCCTTCGCTCCACCGGCCTCGCCCCCTCCCTCCCTCCCTCCCCGCCTCGTACTTTGTCGTTTTTTGTAGAGGCGACCTGAAGCAAGCGTTGAAGTGCTACGCGCGGACGAGGGACTACTGCACCACCAACCGACACTCTGCCGAGATGTGTCTCCACGTCATCGAGGTAAAGGACTATTTATTCCACGTATAATATAGCGCTCCCCTTTTAGAAAAAATGTGAAAAAACTTTTACGTCTGCTGCGAGTTATCGGTTTATTTGTACATACTCGTATCATAGTAGCGCCCTGGACATTATGTTTTGGTGTTTTCGAGAACGTTTTTTGTTTTTTAGCTGGACTTTTTTTGTTTTGGTGGTGCTCGAGAACGTTTTTATTATTATTTTGGCTGGCCTTGGGCAATCAAATCAAATTCGCGCCTATCTTCAGTCCTTGGTCTCCACGCAAAGAGTTCGGCGGCACTTAGCCTGCGCATTGTTGCAGTATCAATAGTATATTATATATTATGTCTACGCACGCAGGCTAGCTACAATAGCCTTGATTAATACCCGGCCACCTCCACTGCCTGCAGTGATTGCGATTGCGGTTGCGACAACAGTAGCGAACGAACTCAGCGGGGGCGCTCGTTGCCGCCCGCTTGGGGACGCAAGAGTGCGGGCATAAAAATTCCTCCAAGCAGTAGGGCAATCGGGCGGGTGGGCGGACGGGCGGACCGGCGCGTGAGCGAGCGCGCTTGCTCCCGTCGTCGGCAGAGATTGGGTATGTCAGCCACTTTTTCCCCGAGCGCTTTGTCTTCGGCGGGCATACCTCCGCCGTGGCCGTCGTCGTCCCGCACTCCCCTTCCTACCGCAAGCACGCGATTATGTTACCGACCCCCCTCCCACCCGCCCCTCCTGCCCCCACCCCTCTCTCTCTCTCCCTCTCTCTCTCTCTCTCTCTCTCTCTCGCTATCTCTCTCTCTATATATATATATATATCTCTTCCTTTCTGTCGGTGCTGTGCTATTGCCGTGCGACGCTGCTATAATATGCGATGCGGTGCAATGCTGTGCGGCACGATTCGATGTGTTTTTTTCCCGTGGCGGTGCGATGCCGGCGCAACTCTGGACGGACGGCCCTCGAAAACAGATCAGCGCAGACATGCGCAACTTCGTCCACGTGAACAACTACGTGCTGAAGGCGGAACACACCCCCGACCTCGACGAGATCGTCGTCGCCAAGCTGAGAGCAGCCGCGGGGCTGGTCTACTTGGATCAGAAGGAGTACGCCAAGGTGTGCTGGGGGGGGGGTGATGGGAGTTCGAGGGAAACCGCATGCTGTGAAGGGCTTGCGGGGCGGGGGGTGGGAGGGGGGTGCGGGGGGGGGGGAGGGGGGGGGGCGGTACTTCCATGTCGTGCACGGCCGTAGTCGTATGACCATAGACCCTCGCATCCCTACAATGCCGGGACAGAGCATGTCGGGTTTTCACCAACCACTAGTGTGCATGGCCGTAGTCGCGCTCTTCGGTCGGTCACTGTTTCCTTTGCATCGCGGTGCTGCGGGTGTATGTACAACAACACGTTTTTGTCCCTCAGTGCTTCGTTCCCGAGGCCGTTCTGCGGGCATATTTGGTACACGTGTATAGCTCGCCAGCCTATCTGCTTTGCGGCCGCATTCTTTTCTGGGGAGGAAACATCTGCCTGGTTGGTGAACACCGAACACGTGCTCTGTCCCGGCGTTGTAGGGATGTGAGGGTAGATGGTCATACGACTACGGCCATGCACGACATGAGTACCCCCCCCCCTCTAAAGGATGCGTGGTCAATGGTCAAATCACTAAGGCAAGCAACAAATGAATACCCCCCCCCCCCCTTCCTCTCATCTCCCTAATGCTGCCATGTGGTGCATTTTTTGTAATGGTGCCACCCTATGTGCCCCATGCGCGCCCTTTTTCTTCTCAGGCCGCGCGCAAGTTTGTGGAGGTGGCGCCGGAGCTAGGGTCGAGCTTCGACGGGGTGGTCTCCCCGGAAGACATCGCCGTCTACGGTGGGTTGTGCGCCCTGGCGACCTTCAACCGAGAGGAGATGAAGCGAAAGGTCCTGGACAACTCCTCCTTCAAAAACTTCCTCGATCTCGTGCCGCAGGTACTTTTCAATAGCGAAACCAATCGACGGAAGCGACCGGCGGTACAGGCCGTCGGGAACGACCGGCGGTAAAGGCCGTCGGTAACGACCGGCGGTAAAGGCCGTCGGTAACGACCGGCGGTAAAGGCCGTCGGTAACGACCGGCGGTATAGGCCGTCGGTAACGACCGGCGGTAGGCGAGCGCGGTCCTTACCTGGCAACGACTTAGTTTATGTGGCACCCCGGTTCCTTAGTCTTGAGTCATGCGTAAGATTACACGTACGCCTGGTACGGCATTCATTTTCACCCCCTTCCCCCCCCCGTCTCGAAATGCCTCGCATTTACGAAAGCCTCCTCTTTTGAGATGCAGCAAGTGCGATTGCCTTTGTAGTCTTGTTCTGTGACGTTGTTGTGCGCTTTTTTCACGAGTGGGACGGACGTTCAAATCAAGCCTACAGCCCAGCTCAGTCCAGTCCAGTAGTTACCATTTGTTTACGTTTTTTGTACAATTGTGCTGGAAAATTGCCGCTGGTTGGTTATAGTTGTGATCTACCCACGGAGACCCCCCCCCCCCTTCATTGACGACTGCCGTTCGCTTCGCTCGCGGCTCAAACGTGATACACCAGACACGCCTCCCCGAAACCCCGTTCTCTTTTTCGTTTTCTCCGCTGGACTGATTTGTCACGGTATCACGGGCCCCTACTGATAATTATGTGTGACGGTTCCCTCTCTATGGCCATGCGACCACTGCCGTGCACGACATGAGTACACCCCGCCCCCCCCGGTGAAAACCCGACGCGCTCCGTCCCGGCATTGTAGGGATGCGAGGGTCTATGGCCATACGACTATGGCCATGCATGACATGAGTACCCCCCCCCCTTCCCGCTCATGGAATTCACTGCCTGTACATATCAGGTGCGTGAGCTGATGAACGACTTCGCAAACAGCCGGTACCAGTCGTGCCTCGGCTACCTGGCCAACCTCAAGGCGGACCTCCAGCTCGACCTGCACCTGCACACGCACTTGGACAAGCTCTACAAGATGATCGAGGACAAGTGCCTCATGCAGTGAGTCTGCGTTTGGTGCTGTTATGTCGACGGGTGCCGCCGTGTGTAGGCGTCGCTGCTGCTGCTGCTGCTGCTGCTTGCTTCTATGCTGCTGTGTTGCTGCACATGTATATGTAGCAGACGTTGGTGAATGATTGATGACTGACCCCTTTAGTTGTTGATTGGTTGGTATTTGGTGTCATGGGGTGGGAATTTTTATGTACGTACTTCGTATGATGGTTCGTGATTGGTGGGAATATGATGATTCGTGGTCCATAAGGCCGTGTAGTTGTGTACGTGGGATTGTTCATGAATGAAAATCTTTCTGGGTATCAAATATACCAAAGGTATGTTCGGTAGGGTACGTACCGAACTGTACCGGGGGTATTTTCTCGGTAAATACCGGTACCCGACACTTCGGTAAGTTCGGTATGCCCTCGATACCGGTACCCGACACTTCGGTAAGTTCGGTACGCCCGCCCAAATATACCCCAGGTACCGGTATACCCTCGACCGCAATACCGGGGGTACCGGTATTTGTTCGGTACCGCGCTCGATACCCTACCGAACACTTCGGTAAGTTCGGTATTGTTTCGATACCGGTACCCGACACGTCGGTAAGTTCGGTACTTTTCCAATACCGGTACCCGACACTTCGGTAAGTTCGGTATTTTTCCAGTACCGGTACCCGACACTTCGGTAAGTTCGGTACGCCTACCCGCACATACCCCGGGTACCGGTATACCCTGGATGACAATACCGGCGGTGATCGGTGCGGCCTCGATACCGGGGAATCGGGTATGTATGCAATACGGACACACATTATGACATTATACAAGGTACCTGGTATTTATTTGTGGCAGCAGCAGCAGTCTTCTCTACATTCATGTATCCATCTGGTTCTTGGCTCTGGAGTGCAACGCACTCATCATCTCACACCCACCATGAAGGCTGCAGACACAACATAACAATCGCGGAGAGTACGGAGCGAAAGGATAGATGATATTATCACCAAGTCGCGCCGGTGGGGTTCGAGTCGCCGCCGAGGCGGTGCTATGGCGCGCTCTGCGCAGCTTCGATATAATTCAGAATTGCGGTAAAGGCGACTCCAGCTTCGTGTAATGGGAGAAGCTCCGACCTCTCACCTGAGAAAGTACTCGTATCATGCATCCTATTTACGGACTTCAACGCAACATCTCGAATCAATCGCTGCTCTCATTGTATTCAAACAGTGATGTACCAGCAGCAGCTGCAGCAGCACTACGCGAGGTTGCCGATGGTCTAAACTGTATGCCGAGCTTCGACGTTGGGAGATTGGGGTATAGAACGGGCTTCAAGCGTAGCACTCGATGGCAGTGGCACGCGTGGACTGTATCAAATATACAGTAGAGCCCACAGCAGCAGCGCATGGCCCAAGTTGGAGCTGCTGATTCTGCCCCTCTGCTGATGTGTTCTGTTCTTGCTCTTGCTGCGGCTGGTGCTGCTGCTAACCGTGCTTCCGATTGCTACGTGGTTGGGATGGCGGCGGCAGCATTGCCATTTTCTCCGTCATTGGCGCCGCCATCTGTTTGCTATTGCTACAAGTGCACATTTTTTAGGGTATGTTCGGTAAGGGTACGTACCGAAGTATACCGGGGGTATTTCCTCGGTAAATACCGGTACCTGACACTCGGTAAGTTCGGTATTTTTCCCATACCGGTACCCGACACTTCGGTAAGTTTGGTATTTTTCCAATACCGGTACCCGACACTTCGGTAAGTTCGGTATTTTTTCAATACCGGTACCCGACACTTCGGTAAGTTCGGTATTTTTTCAATACCGGTACCCGACACTTCGGTAAGTTCGGTATTATTTCAATACCGGTACCCGATACTTCGGTAAGTTCGGTATTTTTCCAATACCGGTACCTGACACTTCGGTAAGTTCGGTACTTTTCCAATACCGGTACCCGACACTTCGGTAAGTTCGGTATTTTTTCAATACCGGTACCGGACAATTCGGTAAGTTCAGTACTTTTTCAATACCGGTACCCGACACTTCGATAAGTTCGGTACGCGCACAAAAATATACCCCCGGTACCGATATACCCTACCGAACTTGCCTTTGGAAAATTGTAGGTTGGTTCATGGCTCTCATGACTGAGGATTCACTACGTATTCGTGAGTCATGATTAATGATCGACGATCGATTTGCTGACTGATCGGCTGATCGGTGAGGTGAGGTGAGGTCGCCCGCGCTTTGTGTGCCATCTGACCTGAGTATGATCGAAGCTGCCTGAACCCAACCGGCGTATATCTCGCCGCATCAGGCAAAGCAAATGAGTGTGCGTTACCGAGGCAACCCTTCACGCTGGCGCATTCCGCCTCCACCCCCGCCAAGAAAGCAGAAATGTTGCTGCAACACCCACCCGCCTGAAGGACGCGTTCCAACCTCTGGCATATTAATTGTCCTCCGCTCTATTGTACCGCGTCTGGCTTTGCATCTGTCGTTGCGCCTGCTTTGTGTGTCTTGTGTATTTTTTGTCTGTGCCCCGTGTGCCGACACAGGTACTTCTCGCCTTACACCTCGGTGCGACTGGTGGCGATGTCGAAAGCCTTCGGCATGGAGGTGAACAAAACAAAAGTGCCCGTAGTACCCGTATAGCCGGGCCCGTAGCAGCACTGCTTGCATCGGCAGCAGAATTCCGTATCGTCCTGATTTGTTTTTTTTGCGGTGTGTTTTGGTGCGAAAGTTGCTAAGAGGTTTGGGGGGGGGGGGTTCCATAGTTATCGAAGGGTGGGTTGTGTTTTTTCTGCCGCTGGTACTTATTTTTCTCCCCCTACAACCTCGGTGCGGCTACTGCGTACAGTAGTAGTGAATGTTGAGATCGTCTGGTATGGAGGTAAAAAAGCATTCACATAGCGTCCGTTGGAAAAAATGTGTTACGTTGGTCGGAGATCGATCTTTAAGGGTCAAATCAAGGCCTCATTTCTATTCTGGCCTTATGAAACTGATTTTGGTGTTTTGGGGGAGGGGCAGGGGGGCAGGGGGGCAGGGGGGTCGGTCAGTCAAGGGGTAAAATCGCGGATCTCCTATGTGTGATGGCGTGTTTGCCCCATCATAGTGTCCGTAGCCACAGCAGTGTTTCGACGGCAGATACTCCCATCTCTTCTTTATTTTACTCTTGTAGTCGTTGGATACATGTGAAAACAGGCGTGGTGGCGTGGGGGGTTTCAGTATGCATGGAAGGGGTTGTTTTGAGGTTTCGCTCGCTTGGACATCCATCTTGTACGTACGTATTGAATGTTTTTGTTCCACGAAGTGGCGTTATTACGTTATTACGTTATTACGGGAGGCCATAGTAAATAGACTGCTGCAGTACAGCAGTAGAAGCACCAGCACCAGAATGGTCGCCACCGGCATGCAGTGCATGCCCTGGTGCGCTTGCTCGCGCTTTGCACCGAGCCGTGTCACAATCGCAAGGCGGCAACTCTCTCACAAATACATGTGCACAACACACACCCTTCCCATACTATGATACTAGGACATCGCCACCCCTTTATAATGACGCCGAGTAATGAGCGGTACGTGCTCATATGTTCCTTCCGTATTGTCTCCATGGGTTTGTTATGTTCGGGGCATTTTTCAGGTGCCCGAGTTGGAGAGCAAGGTCGCCGAGCTGATCATCTCGAACGACATATCGGCGCGCATTGACAGCACGAAGTCGACGTTGCACGCTAAGCACACCGAGCAGCGGGCCGTCAGCTGCCGAAAGGTGAGGGGCTGGGGGTTTGGACTGGCGTAACGCCTCAACGAGATATAAACCCTATCGGTAAACGTGTCGAAGGTGGTAAAATAGCAAGTGCTGTTTTCATCGCGTTTTCGTGCGAGCGAGCGTCTAAATAGCTGAAATAGCTTGAGTTGGTCGACTTTACCTCGAGTACTGATGTTCATGTTTTGTAAATAGTGCATCGTGGGCTTTTCGGGGAGCGGGGGGCGGAGGGCAGAGGGGGTTTGGTGAGTTGATACGGAGTACATAGCGGAATGTTTTCTGGATCCTTCAGCGCGTATGTATGACACGCCGACAACCACCCAATCCCGTACGTAGAGGAGGGGAGCGCGCGGTGGCAGTGGAGTGTCATTAAGTGTTAGTATTAATAGTAGTAGTAGTACTTCGTGTTAGCGTTACCTCTGCATGATTTCCAAATAGTCGTTATGGGGGGGGGGGGGTACTTCGTGTTAGCGTTGCCTCTGCATGATTTCCAAATAATCGTTATGGGAGGGGGGGGGGGGGGGGTGGAGTGCATGATGTACATCTGTCGGATTTTTTTTCCGCGCCCGCCGCCACTGACGTCGATGATACCGAAACGCGGTGCACGCGCCCCTGACACAGCGCTTCCCAGCCGCCGCCATCGCCGCGATCGCCTCGTCGTTTTATTCCCCAACGTATCTATAATGGGATACCGTGTATATGTATATACCGGGAAAACGACGTCTGTGTTTGGTCTCCGTTCTTGAACTTTCAACATTGCCAACACAAAAAAAAAAAAAACTTGACTTTGTTTGGCCATTTTTTTTTTGTTGAATGGGTGCTATGCTGCACGTATTCCTCGCCTCCTCACGAGAACGTGAACGTTTGTCGTGGCGTGCGTTGTCATCGCCAGCGCCTTAAGATGTTTGTCGAGGTGTATAGACCACTCAGTGCGTGTGTACGTGTGTTTGTTTTTTTTGTGTTTCCTTTTTGGTGCTTGTTTCTTTTTGTGTGTTTTTGTTTGTATCGGTGTTTTTTTTTTTGGGGGGGGGAGGGGGGGTTGCTTGTTTTTCAATGTGCCCTTGTGTGTTTGGATGTCTGTCGCCTTTTTTTGTGTACAAGCAGCTGTGTGTTTTGCGGCTGTGTCTTTAGTGCGTGCATTGGGGTTGTCACAAAGTGAAGAGATTGTATTACTTCGTACGAGTTTTACGAAAAGAACCTTTTGTTCGTTGGTACAGAGATTATGAGCACGGCGGGAAGTATGTGTCAAGAGCACGACCGCAGCGCTTGTTAGGCAGTACTTTGAGCCATAATCGTGTACCTGGTAGTGTATAAAAGAGCGGGTGCACGTCGGAGCAGCGACGAACCTTAAGTCGTTCCCGTCGCTGCTGTAGAAGTTACGCAGCGCTTTTGCGTTGAGTTGGGTTGGGTTTCCCACAAACGGCAAAAAATGGCAAATGACAAAAAAGGCCCAAAACTAACCCGAAAAAACATAAAACACCCTTACGCACACCCGACCCGACCCGACCCGACCCGGCCACCACTGCCTGCAGATGCAAGAGATGGGAGACGACTACCGGAGGGAGCTGCGGTCGATGCTGGTGAGAATGAGCTGCCTCGAGCACGACTTCATCGTCCGCCACCGCGGCTTCACGTCCATGCCGTCGGACATGCTGGAGGAGTCAGGGGATCCCATGCGGCGGACGCTGGGCGAGGGGGCGTCTGGGGGGGGCGCGGTTCCTGCTGCTGCGGCGGCTGCCGCTGCTTCTGCGGCGGCGGCGGCGGCGGCTGCTGCTGCTGCTTCTGCTGCTTCTGCTGCTTCTGCTGCTTCTGCTGCTTCTGCTGCTTCTGCTGCTTCTGCCCCATCTGTTGGGGCTGCTAGCGGTGGTGGGGGTGGTGGGGGCGGTGCTGCGCCTGGTTCTGCACCTGGTGCTACGCCTGGTGCTGCTGCCGGTGCTGCGCCTGGTGCTGCGCCTGGTGCTGCGCCTGGTGCTGCGTCTGGGTCCGCGCCTAGTGCTGCGGTGGCGGCAGCTACGGCGGCGTCGGCAGTGGCGACGGCGGCTGCGACGGCGGGGGGGGTGGATGACGGCGCCTCGGATGGTGCCGCGGCTTCGGCTCCCACTGGGGGTGCGGGCGCGAGGGAGGTGATATTTGTTTTTGTCCATCCCATTTGTTATCTTCGCCCTTCTATTCTCTCCCCCTCTTTAGTCAGTCGTAACTAAAATCCGGGGTCACAAAGTAGGCTCTTCTCCCCCCTCCCCACTACGGTACGTGCCTTGCATTTTTATCGCGAGAAGATTTTAGCACTTTCTTCCCTCGTCAACTCTCGTCGATTAGCTACAGCAGTACGCGTAGCTCTCTTTTTTTTTTTTCCAGCGTTGTTGTGTTTCTTTCTGTTTGTTGCGCGCGCTGCGGGGGGGGGGGGGGGGGGGGGGCGCGAACGAGGTCATGAGCACGACGTAGTGAATTATAAGCATGGAGACATGATGAATCGTGGCCATGTGGTCATGTCATGATAAAACCGTGAACATGAAGTAATGTCATATGCTGAGATCATGCACAGTTAGCCATGACGAATCATGAACATTGGAGGGATTAAAGAACAATCGTTTTTTTTTTCTTGTTCGCCATGTGCATGTATGTCAATTGCTTGGGGATTTGTTGTGACCTCGGAAGAGGAGGGAAGAGAAGCTTAACCTACGATATCGTCGTCATTTGCTATGCGCGCATATGTGCATGTGTTTATGTGTGTGTGTTTTTTTCTTCCCTTTTGTTTTTCGTTTACTGAATCGCCAATACTCTTTTGACGGTCGATTCAGTAGCCGAGCGATTGTTGTATATCGTAAAAAGCGACGCGATGCGATTTTGTTTTTTTTTTGGGGGGGGGGGGGCTTCTGGCATGCCTCTCCCTGTTTCGTCGAGCACATGTATTGCCGGTGTTACATATCACTAGCATCTGCGTCCGACTAAACATTATTTTATTTCTTGTTGCGAGAGGCGCATTTCTATTGCAAGAATGACTCCAACTCTAATTCCAAGTAAACCAAAAACCTGGGTGCAATTATTAGTTGTAAAAATGGAGTTAACGGCACACATGTCTTCATTGCCCGGCGCCTCTTATAAACCGCGCCTGCCCCCCCCCCCCCCCCCCCCCCCCCCCCCCCCCCCCCCCCCCCCCCCCCCCCCCCCCCCCCCCCCCCCCCCCCCCGTCTTCCTTGCTGTGCCCTTCGTGGTTCGTGGCTATTTACCCCTCGTTTTTTTTCGTTTCGCGGCCGTCGGTTGGGACCCTGGAAGGACGAGGACGGTGCCGGTGGCCCCGACGCGGAACGCCCCCCGGAAGCGGGCGGCGGGTCGATATCGATGGCGTCCGGGCTGGACGACGCAATGGACACTGTCTCTTGATAACGCTCGTGCTGTTGTGGCTGCTGTTGCTGTTGGTGCTGCTGCTGCCCATGCTGCTGCTACTGCCCATGCTGCTGCTACTGCCCATGCTGCTGCTGCTGCCTTGTACGCTAAGGCAGGAGGGGGTAGAGGGCACGCGGGGCTGGGGTGGGCGGCAGGTCGATCTCGATGGCGTCCAGAATGAACGACGCAATGAACACTGTCTCTTGATGACGCTCCTGCTGCTGTGGCTGTTGTTGCTGCTGCTGCTGCTGCTGCTGCCCATGCTGCCGCTGCTGCCTTGTACCCTAAGGGAGGAGAGGGCGCGCGGGACTCGGGTGGCGTGCAGGGGTGGGAGGGGATGGGGGGGCGTGGAGGGCTTCTCTGAGGGTGCTGTCAGCAGCCCTTTGTTCGGTCCAACAGACAAGCGATGTGTCGCGTGCGTCGCGGCCAAGGCGTTCGGGACGGGGGGTGGGGGGCGAGAGCGAGCGGACCCTCTTGATTATTTTTGGAGGGGGGCGTGTATTGGCGGGGCGTCGACCCGTTGCCTTTTTCCGTGCTGTAAGGGGAGGGGGGAGTGTATTGCACGGCACTCTCGCAGCCGGCAGCGCAGCGCACGAACCGAGCCCCTGGACAGTTGGTTTGAGGAATGGGAAGGGGTGCTTATGTATTGTTTCGTTTCTTTGTTTCGTGTTTGTTTCGTTTGTCCCGCCTGTTGATAGCGAGCGCCTGTTGCGAGCGAGCGCCTTATCAATTGAGGCTCGATTTTGGCGAGGAGAGCGAGCGCATTGCTGCTTTTATGATAGTGGCACATGCTGTTGCTGCTGCTGCTGCTGCTGCTGCTGCTGCTGTAGAGCTAGCGACGCCAGTGTACTGCTGCTGCTGTTGTAGAGCTAGCGATATGCCAGTATACTGCCGCTGTACAGCTAGCGATATGCCAGTATACTGCTGCTGCTGTAGAGCTAGCGATATGCCAGTGTACTGCCGCTGTAGAGCTAGCGATATGCCAGTATACTGCCGCTGTAGAGCTGGCGACGCCAGCATTTAGTGCTGCTGTAGAGCTAGCGATATGCCAGTATACTGCCGCTGTAGAGCTAGCGATAGTCCAGTATACTGCTGGCTGTAGAGCTATATAGCGATGTGCCAGTATACTGCTGGCTGTAAGGCTAGCGGCTCCAGCATTTAGTGCTGCTGTAGAGCTAGCGATAGGCCAGTATACTGCTGTTGCTGTAGAGCTAGCGATGGTCCAGCCTTCAGTGCTGCTGTAGAGCTATATAGCGATATGCCAGTATACTGCTGGCTGTAAGGCTTGCGGCTCCAGCATTTTAGTGCTGCTGTAGAGCAAGCGATTCACCAATATACTGCTTCTGTAGAGCTAACGATGAAGTATGACAAGCATGTAACGGCACACTGCTGCTGCTGCTGCTGAAGTCATCTTCTCCCCTACTTGGTACCAGTTTACTACGTACTGCTGCTTGTAGAGCTTCACACCGGTAGCATGTCGTTGCCGTTCCACTTCGCCGAGTGCACGAGTCTTGCACGCCAACGCCAGCAGCAGCAGCAGCAGCTCCTGCTATCATAGTACCAATATCGTAGTACGATACCTGGTACAATACTATCATACTTGCAGTAGTATTCATATAATACCTTCGAGTACTTTGTGTTTGTTTTTTGGGCGGGGGAGGGCGGTCGGACGATGAAACTTCGAACCCAGCCGCCGTGCCCCCGTCGCATCGAGGGCGGCGTTGAAGGAAGCCACCGGATAAAATTCGGAGGTGGTACACAACGGGTTATAATGGATACATACACATGCATGCGCGCCGGGGAAAGCTTCGCATTTTTTTGTACCTTTTTCAGCCCTGACGGGCGTCACCGCGTATTATACCAGTTTTTTTTGTTGTCACTCGGCAGCCTGCTGTTTGCCGCGGGTGTTCGCCGCGCATGAGCCTCTGCTCCTGTTATTATTGGTTCCATCGGGGGCTCACTGGAATACAGTACTCGTATTGTATGCCAATTACTTTGTTTTTTATCGCACATCAGTGTGGGAACGGGCCAGCATCGTATACGATAACCCCCGCGAAACGGCCAACTACTACGTACGGTACTGCTGTACGTACGTGTTATGTTTTTTTGTGCATTTAAAAAAAAAAAAATGAAAAATGCGTCAGCTGTGAGTACGATCAATTGAATGTTGAAACTCAACTTTGCTACGTACGAGTAGCTGCGTACTATAAATACGTCAGACACGTGCTTAAGTGTGCGGGTACTATATTCAAATCTGTAAGTTTCAATGGTGAGTCGTTCGCGCGTGTTCTATATGAATTCCTCGTTAAGGATATACTTCAAGTAGGCCAGTGACTGTGTTTTTTTCATTCATTACGACCCACAACCCGAAAAAAAACGAAAGCAGAAAGCATGCCATTGGGGACATAGAGGGGGTCGCTCTCCTCCCCTCCTAAGCCAAGCACACAAAGCATCGGGGTTTCCAGTACCATGTTTGGAGGAATTTCCCACCGGGGGCTGCTGGGCGTATTATAACTACGGGCTTTTTTTTTTCTGAAGAACCTCATCATATGGATTCGATAGCCGATCATAACCGGATACAGCAGTTCATGTTAGATGTACATATCATACATGCAGGCTGGTTCAAGCATGCTAACCCCAAATTGACTCACAGTATCCAAAACTCACGGCGTTTTTTTTTTTCAAAAATTTGGCACACATGTTATATGAACCCCTGCCGGCCCGTTATAACCCTTTCAGAACTGCAAAACTTGTCCCACACTAATTCCAAGTAGTTTGTCCCCAAATTCGTGGTGGGACCGGTTCTTAACCCATTCAGAACTGAACAAAATATCCCACACTAATTCCAAGTAGTTTGTCCCCAAAAACGTGGGACCGGTTCTTAACCCCATTCAGAACTGAACAAAATATCCCACACTAATTCCAAGTATTTTGTCCCCAAAAACGTGGGACCGGTTCTTAACCCATTCAGAACCGAAAAAAAGTGTCCCACACTAATTCCAAGTAGTTTGTCCCCAAAAACGTGGGACCGGTTCTTGACCCATTCAGAACTGCAAAACTTGTCCCACACTAATTCCAAGTATTTGGTTCCCAAAAACGTGGGACCGGTTCTTAACCCCATTCAGAACTGAACAAAATATCCCACACTAATTCCAAGTAGTTTGTCTCCAAAAACGTGGGACCGGTTCTTAACCCATTCAGAACTGAACAAAATATCCCACACTAATTCCAAGTAGTTTGTCCCCAAAAACGTGGGACCGGTTCTTAACCCCATTCAGAACTGAACAAAATATCCCACACTAATTCCAAGTATTTTGTCCCCAAAAACGTGGGACCGGTTCTTAACCCATTCAGAACCGAAAAAAAGTGTCCCACACTAATTCCAAGTAGTTTGTCCCCAAAAACGCGGGACCGGTTCTTGACCCATTCAGAACTGCAAAACTTGTCCCACACTAATTCCAAGTATTTGGTTCCCAAAAACGTGGGACCGGTTCTTAACCCCATTCAGAACTGAACAAAATATCCCACACTAATTCCAAGTATTTTGTCCCCAAAAACGTGGGACCGGTTCTTAACCCATTCAGAACCGAAAAAAAGTGTCCCACACTAATTCCAAGTAGTTTGTCCCCAAAAACGCGGGACCAGTTCTTGACCCATTCAGAACTGCAAAACTTGTCCCACACTAATTCCAAGTATTTGGTTCCCAAAAACGTGGGACCGGTTCTTAACCCCATTCAGAACTGAACAAAATATCCCACACTAATTCCAAGTAGTTTGTCTCCAAAAACGTGGGACCGGTTCTTAACCCATTCAGAACTGAACAAAATATCCCACACTAATTCCAAGTAGTTTGTCCCCAAATTCGTGGGACCAGTTCTTTAGGACTGCAGTCCCGTTTTTGGGACAAACCACTCTAATTATAAGTAAATTTGTCCCCAAAACGGGACTCCAGTCCTTTAAGGGTTAACGTTTGGTTTGTTGTTGGGGGGGGTGTAATGTGGTGCTCTACAGCTATAGATGGGACACCACAAAGATTGTTCGCGTGTTCTCTTTGGTAGACCAGACAGGCCTAGAGGAACGTTCTGAACCATCAGAAGATTCCATAATGTCGGACCTCCCGATAGGAACTAGAGAAGTTCTCATAAAGCAGATAGGAATGTTCTTATAGGAGGACATTCCCATAATAAGCGGATAGACCGTAGATTTAAGAAGTAGACCTAACCGAGTAACGGACTTCTTATATTAGCGGAGATTTATAACAGCCCGACTACCGGGCCATTGGAGAAGAGAACCCGAGAGCCTGGAAGAGGCTCTCGCCTCCTCTCCCACTTCTCATCTTTCCCCTCATCTTCCAGTCATCATCAGAGGTTAAATAATAATAACAAGAGGTCTTTCCATATCGAAGAAGAAGCTCGCTTTCAAGCTCAAGCAACGAACAAGCGTAGGAGTGAGTGACTGCAGTCCCACTTCAAGGGGCCTAAACGGGCTAATATTGAGGAACTGCTGCTGTTTTTTTTTTCCACCCTGCAGGCTGTTTATTGTGCGGCAGGTCCTGTCCTACAGTTTGTACGTATTAAACACGGAGTTTTGACTGTTTCGCTCTCTCTCCCTCCCCCCCTCTCTCCCTCCCTCCCTCCCTCCCTCCCTCCCTCTCCCCTGCCACCCCAACCCCCCTGTGCCTGCTTAGATGGCACGTTCGACATCCTTCATCTCGGCGATCTCGAGTACCTGGCGCACAGTAACCTCAAGGTCCACGACGAAATTCCTGGACACGGGAAGCTGCTGTGGGACCCCAACCTCCAGGCAAATATATACATATGTCCTAATAATTTCGTTTTTTTTTTAAACAAATTCAATTTCTAGATATTTGTTTTGGTTTCTGAAACAAAACTTATTTCTTTCGATGTTTCGAAAATGTTTTTTTTTTCCCGAAAAATAAAACGGACCTCGTACATAATAATGTCGATATTAGTATTAAATATTAGGGCAGCGGCCAAAAACAGGTATACCTGGCCTGTTTCCGGCCAAAAACATCAAGTAACAAACGCACCCCACGTGCCCTGCCATTGGTCCAAAACTCGTTGTACCTGTTTCTGCGTCTTTAAAACCCAGGTACACCTGATTTTGTCTACTCTGCTAGACTTTCACCTGTTTTTTGTCGGTTTTAAGCCAATCAGAGGCCCTTCATAGTTCCACCCTGCGCCCCCTCGTACACAAATGCCGACGTACGCGGAGACCCCCTCCTTAGTCGTGCGACACCACTTGACGCTTTTACTGCACTACAAATAGTTGGACAGAAAACTGAGTCTGACTCCAATTCCAAGTGTGTTGTTCCCGCAACTGGGAGTGAGTGACTGCAGTCCCACTTCAAGGGGCCTAAACGGGCTATTGAGGAACTGCTGCTGTTTTTTTTTCCCACCCTGCAGGCTGTTTATTGTGCGGCAGGTCCTGTCCTACAGTTTGTACGTATTAAACACGGAGTTTTGACTGTTTCGCTCTCTCTCCCTCCCCCCCTCTCTCCCTCTCTCCCTCGCTCCCTCCCCCCCCTCCCCCCCTCCCCCCTCCCCCCTCCCCCCTCCCTCCCTCCCTCCCTCTCTCTCCCTCCTCCTTCCCTCCCTCCCCTCCCTTCCCTCCCTCCTCCCTCCCTCCCTCCCCTCCCTTCTTCCCCCCCCCCCCCCCCCCCCCCCCCCCCCCTCCTCCCCTCCCTCTCCCCTGCCACCCCAACCCCCCTGTGCCTGCTTAGATGGCACGTTCGACATCCTTCATCTCGGCGATCTCGAGTACCTGGCGCACAGTAACCTCAAGGTCCACGACGAAATTCCTGGACACGGGAAGCTGCTGTGGGACCCCAACCTCCAGGCAAATATATACATATGTCCTAATAATTTCGTTTTTTTTTAAACAAATTCAATTTCTAGATATTTGTTTTGGTTTCTGGAACAAAACTTATTTCTCTCGATGTTTCGAAAATGTTTTTTTTTTCTGAAAAATAAAACGGACCTCGTATATAATAATGTCGATATTAGTATTAAACATTAGGGCAGCGGCCAAAAACAGGTATACCTGGCCTGTTTCCGGCCAAAAACAGGTATTGGTACATACTTAAAATCAAGCAACAAACGCACCCCACGTGCCCTGCCATTGGTCCAAAACTCGTTGTACCTGTTTCTGCGTCTTTAAAACCCAGGTACATCTGATTTTGTCTACTCTGCTAGACTTTCACCTGTTTTTTGTCGGTTTTAAGCCAATCAGAGGCCCTTCATAGTTCCACCCTGCGCCCCCTCGTACACAAATGCCGACGTACTCGGAGACCCCCTCCTCCCTTCGCACCTCGCACCACGCCACTCGAGCGACACACCTATCTGCCTGCACACCTCCGCCGAAATAATACGAGATAGAAGGCTCCCCTTCGGGATTGTGGCTGACTTGGAATACCAGGGGTGTCGCAAGCTGAGAAGGGAGAATACAGCAGCAGGCGTTCGTTCCTCGTACTATTAATTGCAGCTAATCGTATACGTAGCCACCGGGCGAGCACGAAGAAACATGAAAAAAAAAACTCTTGAAAGCGACAGAAAAAATAAGGGGGAGTCACCGGGCAAGTAACACCGATCAGCCCAACCGAGTTTATAGCTAGTTCTACATACGGATACGAGCTACAGCAGTAAGTAGCACCATGGCCACCGACGGCAGTCGAGAAACCAAGGTGGTCTTGGTCTATTGTTCGACGCCGGAGCTTTGGGCGGCCGCCGCGAAGCGGTTCCTGGTAAACGGTCTGCCGAGTGTAGTGCGCGGATCTTGAATCCCAGATACCCCACCCCCCGCCCCCATATTTTATATAGGGGGGGAGTTGGGGGGGGGGGGGTTGTCTCCATATATTTCGGTTATTGTTTTTTTTGGGAGATTTGGAGTAAGTGATCCCGAATTTTCGGCGGCGAAAAAAAGATACCGGTATTCGTCAATGGTTCGGCAGGGGCATAGGGAACATGTTGTGTGCCAAAGGTCAGGGTTCATCTCATGGAAACGGGGTGAACATGTGGACCTTTGTGCGGTAAAACGTGCAAAATCCGGCATCGCCTCGTAACTACTTACTGTAGTTTCAGTATATAGTCGATTTTGGCGTGTTTAAATATGACTTAATATGGATCAAACGCAGTCAGATCTTCGAATACTTGCATAAAACTTTGTGCGAACATGTCTTAGATCACCCGGAAGCGGTTCATTCAGAAAAAAAATGGGGATAACAATGTGTGTACGTATTCCTACGGAAACGCCTTACTATTATTGACCTCTTTAAAGGCCGGCCTGTGATTGGTCGAGCCACCTTTTCGGCGGCATGCCAGTCCAAAGTCCATGAAAAGAAAAACTAGCGATGCCACGCTCTTCCACTGTTCATGGCGATCAGCATGATACCAAATATGTGACATCTAGGTTGCTATTTCATGCGACATTCGTGACTGGCGAAATTTGGAGTGATACAAATCTGAACCAGCTCGTATCTGACCTATCCCTGCAATACAGCAGTCAGTGTGAAGAGATAGATAGAGGCATTCACGTTGTTATGACCATGTTGGCCATCCCGCAATGTGCCGCCATACTCACCCGTAGTAATTTTTCATGAGTTAAGATTCACGAAGAATGGGCGTAGTATCCGGTTTTTCATTTGTGACCGGCCGACGGAATAATAGCGATGTCTCCCTATCGACAGACGTCGTGCTAAAAATGCTGAATACACCAGGAGGAGGAGGAGGAGGAGGAGGAGGAGGAGGAGGAAATGAAGCAGCCAGTGCTCGTTCGGTGATGTGGGTGCACGGAGTGCACGAGTGTAGAAGGGCTTTTAAACGACGAGTAGACGACACGAGCGCTCGCTGCTGATTGATAGACCCATTAAAAAAGTACACGTAAATGCCATTATTAGTAGGGGACTGATGCTGTTCCATCTGTAATTTGGAATTAACTTTACTATCCGATCGACTTTCCCCTTAGTACCCGAGAGGGTAAAATGCCCGATCGATTTCCTCTCAGTCGATTTTTTTCCCAGCGAAATATTCAATATTCGACAACCAAACCTGATACTGGTATGCACGAGTACGGCGTTTTAGGGGTGCCGTTACCCAAGGTCACCTTACAACCGAAAAACAGAAAGACAAAAATATATATATATATGTACGCTGTCTGTACGCCAACAAACGTAGAAAAAACAATACCATGAATCACCGCAACGCCCAGTCAGTCAGAGAACGTCGCAGGGGGGGACTCTCGCTCGCCAACGCGCCGTACCGTACAACCGGCAGCGCCAAATCTTCCACCACACGGGAGCCCAACAAGCGAGGCAACTATAGTTTCGTTCCACCTGCGGCGCACACCTTTAGCCCGTTCCGTTGGGGGGGTTGGCGTTTCGGTGGCGCTGCGGGGGGCGGCGTTACCTACGGTCGCCATACGACAAAAAAAAAGGAATACAAAAAAGGAATCTACCCCAGGACAAAGAGTGCACAGTCATGGACAGTTATGGACAGTCCGTCAGATACCGTCGAAAGGGGAACCGTCGCTGCTCGGCAACACGCCGTACCGTACAACGAAAACGGCTCCACAAATCATCATCACACCGGAGCCAACACCGAGGTACGTCAGTGGACTCTCGTTCCCCCTAGGGCGTAGGCCTATAGCTCGTTCCTTAGGGGGGTGGGCGGGGGGCGGGAGAGGTTTTTGACGTTGAGATCGCGTTTCAGGGGAAACGTTCCCAACAACCGCCTTACGACAGAAAAATAGAAGAAGAAAAAAAGCAATACAAATATTTGAGCGAACACACAGGGCGTACAGAAACACGCATAGCCCCAATCGCCAAATCAGTCCAGGAACGTCGCAGGGAGACCCTCGCGTGGCAAACGCACCGCACCGTGCAACGGTAGCGCAGATCATCATCACACCGAAGCCAAGAGCGAGGCAAGTGAAACTTGCGTGGCCCCTGCGGTGTAGACCTATCGCCCGTTCCGTCGAGGGGGGGGGCTGGGGTAACGACGGCATTTGAGGAGGGGCACTACCCACGGTCTCGCCTTGCGACTGAAAAGCAGAAAACGAAACAAAGCGTACGCCTACACACAGAGCGTGCAGAAGCAAACATAACCCCAATGACCAACCAATCAGTCGGGCCAAGTCGCAGAGGTACCTTCGCTCGCAAACGCCCCGTGTCGTGCAGCAGCAGCAGCAGCAGTGCAAATGGCCGCCACGCCGAGCCGAAACCTTCGAGGCAAGTGAGTTATCGCTCCCACCGCGATGTAAACCTACAGCCCGTTCCGTAAAGGAGAACCCTGATGCCAGAGAAGCGTTTCAGGTGAGGCGTTACTGTACTCACGGTCGCATCACGACAAAAAAAAAAAAAGCAAAAAGCTATGTACGCCAACTCAAAAGGCGTACAGGAACACGAATAACCCCAAGGACCTGTTAACCAGGCACGTCGCGTCAAGACCCTCGCTCCGCAACGCGCCGTACCGCACAACGGCAGCACAAAGCATCAGCACACCCAAGAAGAAAAAAAAAGAGCGAGGCAGGTAAAACGTTTGCCACCCCTACGGCGTAGACCTGTGTCTCGTTCCGCAGCGGGGGGCTTGATGTTGCAATGGCGTTTCAGAGGCGGCGGCGTTGTTACCCACGGTCGCCTTCACGACTAAAGCAAACAAATAGGAAAAAAAAACTATATGCACGCCAACAAACACGGCGTACAGAAACAAGCTTTATCCCCAACCACCAGTCAACCACGTAACATCGGAGGGGAAATCCTCGCCCCACAATGCGCCGCACCGTACAACGACAGCGCGAATCTTCATCACGCCGAAGCCAAAACAGAGCGAGGCAGAAAAAAAACAAAACGCGATATCCCTGCGGCGCACACCTAGCCCGTTACGCAGGAGAGGGACCCCAGCGCTGCGATGGCGTTTCAAGGGCAGGGCTACTCACGGTTGCCTGACGTGAAAAAAAAATAGCGGAAAAATACATTATGTGCACCAACGCCCAGGACGTATCGAAGCACGCAGAGCCTCAATGACCAGCCAGTTAGGCAACGGCGCGGGGGGGGGGGTGGGGGGCGGCTCGCTCGGCACCCCCGCCATACCGTGCGATGGCAAGCGCAGATAACCATCACACCGAAAGTGATCGAGGCAAGCAAACTTTCGTTTATCCTGCGGCTTAGACATATAGTCCGTTCCCCCTAAGGGTGAGGACCCTGACTTTAGGACGGCGTTTCAGAGGCGGCTTATTCTACGGTCGCCTTTTCGCCTTACGACAGGAAAAAAAAAAAAACAGTATGTACGCCAACTCGCAGGGCGTTTAGAACCACGCATAACCCTAACGGCCAGTCAGTCAGGTATCATCGCAGCGAGACCCTCGCCCCGCAACACGCCGTACCGCACGACGGCAGCGCAAACTTTCGTCACACGGAAGCCAAAAGAGCGAGGCAATTACACGTTCGTTACCCCTGCGGGGTAAGCCTATACCCCGTTCCGCACGCAGAGGGTCCTAAAGTTGCTATTGCGTTTCAGGGGAGGTGATACCCACGTTCGACTTTCGACAGTAAACCAGAAACAATAAACGATCTGTACGCGAACACACAGGCCCTACAAAACACACACGTAACCCCGGTGACCAGCCAGTCGGACACTGTCGCAGTGGGACCCACGCGCCGTAACGCGCCGTGCCGTACAACGGCAGCGTACATCTTCATCATACCCAGTGCCAAGAGCGAGCCAAGTAAACGTCCGTTACCCCTGCGGTGTAGACCTATACGTAGCCCGCTCTGCACGGGGAGGGGGAGGGAGGTGACAAAACGGTAGGGTTGTATGAGTGGCGTTACTCGCGGTTGCTTTGGAACAGAAAAGCAGAAAAAACGACAACATGTATGCTAATACACAGGGCATATAAAAACATGCATGTCTGCAATGATCAGACTGGTCAGTCAGGTAACATCGCAGGGGGGGGGGTCTCGCTCGGCCATTCGACGTACGGAAAATCGATAGCACAGCTGTTCATCGCACTTGAAACCAAGAGCGAGGCAAGTATTTGTCTTATACCCCTGGTGTGTAGACCAATAGCCATTGCCGCAGAGGAGGGATCGTGCCTGAGAGACAAAAACATCCACACAAAAAAATCGGTATGTATACAAACTCGTTTCCTCGCACCGATGCACGAAGCCGTCGCGATTTCAAAACAACTATTCCTGTTGCGGAGCGAAACATACACACCGCAGCAGCCACGCTCACTTTCTCTCGCCCCGTCGCCTACTTCGTCCGCTCTTGAACACGCTTCTCCGCGCTCATGCTGAGCGTGTGGCTTCGGCCTTGCTCCTGGTACCTGCGGCCCCCCAGGCCCTCCCCATCGCTACCTCCCTGCCCCCCACGCCCACCCCCACGACCACGACCACCCCCACCCCCGCCGCCGCCGCCGCCGCCACCGCTGCCACCTCCGCTGCCATTACCCCTGAACACGCGACGGCCCTCTTCGTACCGACGGCCGTGAGAACGCTCATTGCGGCCCTGCTGTCGGAAGCGGTTGCCATCCTGCCCCCTGTTTGCGTCCATCTGGCGCTTCTGCTCGTCCCTCTCCCTGCTACGCGAGAGGAAAACCCGGCGGTTGCGGCGGTGGTCTTCCCTGGACCGCGACCGGCTGAAGTAGTCGCACCTCCCGCGGTTCATCGTGCGGCTGCGGTGCCGGGAGGGTGGACTTCTTGACCTGGCTCTCGTACGGCTCCGGGAACGCTCCCCCGACGCTCTATCGGTCGAGCGCCGGTTCCCGTCGCCGTGTTGCTGCGTCTTGAAGGAGCCTCTAGGTTTCATACCTCCGGCCGACGCGCGGCTTTCGTCTCTCCCGTTGTACTCCCGGGTGTCGCGGCGGCGCAGCCCGCCTCCGCTTAGTGTGTGACTGCTCCTCCTTTCGCGGTCGTGCGAGTCACTGGTTCTGTCGTGGTCCCTGCGGTGCCCGCGGCAGCCGATAACACCGATGTCAGTGCAAACGCTGACACCCGCCTTGTTACCGGTTTGGCGAGGAGACCTGATGTCTGCGGGGCTCCGGGAGCTCGGTGTGCTGTTCTGGGCGGGCGAGGCGCTGGCAGTGGGGGCAGCCAAGCCCACCTTGGCAGCGTCCCCCGCAGATGGCTGCGTAGTACCCCTGCTCCCTCGAAGCCCCGCCAGGGGTTGCGAGATAGTGTGTCTAGCACCACCACCAGCAGCCACAGCAAATGCAGCGCCTTTCATGTAAGAGTTCAGTAATCGCTCCGTGATTGCGGCGACGGCAGCTTCTGCCATCGCATCAACTTCGGTAGCTTCCTGAGGTACTTGGCCGATGCCGTCGCCAGAGGCTGTTGCGGCTTCCACCTTCGTAACATTAACTATTATCTCCCCCTCCTCGGCAGCTAACCCAACCTTCGCGGGCGTGTCGCTTCCGCTCGACGGTGACGAAGCATCCCGGCTCCTCCGCACGAAACCCTTACCTGCAGCTCCTCTTCCAGTCGACAGGGTTGTGGCACCAGTCTTGATGTTGCGGTAAACCTTGACCTTCGACCTCGGCCTCGACTTTCCTATTATTTTCCCCCCATTCCTGGTCGAAGTCGCCGCCGTGTGTGTCTTCTTGCGGCCACCGGCCGCCAACATTCTCCCTTCACCCTTTCTTGTGGTGCCAGCGTTAATGCTTCTAGCCCACATCGCGTCGCCGATGCTTCCATCGCATTGGTTTATCTTTGTGGGGAGTGCTTCGTCGGCAGCTGCCTGGAACGGCTTGCGCTTGTCAGTAGACACTGCTGATTGCGACCGATCGGTGCCCGGCGGTCGCGCATCCCCTGGCCGCGGCAACCCCACCATGTCCACAAACGGCTCGGGCAACTCACACCCACCCTGCCCCAGCTGGAAAGCAGCCAGCTTCGACGCCTCCTCCGCTGTGATAGGCTTGGGCTTCTTGAAACCCGTCGCCATCCCCTGTCCGAACTCCAACCCCTTTCTAGGTAGCTTAGCAGGAGACTGCTCATTCTTGCCAGTTGTAATGGGCGAGCCTCCAGAAACAGTAGTATAAGCTAGATGGCCTACATTTGCGGGGGCACCCGGCGGCGGCGTTGCCCTCATGGGGCCTATGCCGGAAGCAATCTGAGGTACAGGTTTTGTAGAGGGAGCGGGGGGAGAAAGGGAAGCCGCCACCGCCGCAGGAAGCGATGGGAAGAGGCCGTCCCCTGCCAGAATCTTTGAGTCTCGCTTGTCGCGAGGCACGCGCGAGGCGTGGCCATGGGCGTGACCGCGGTAAGCATCGAGATCGACCGAGCCGTGGCCCATCGACCGGCTCGCCTGTAACTTACGATCCGGCGATCGACGGTTTCGGGACTCTTGCTCTCTTGACCGCTGACGATCGTGCAACTTCCGACCCCGATATCTACAGTCGCGCGAGCCACTCCTGTCCCGCGACCTGCGGGTCCCCATACAATGATCTTTGTGTTTGCGGATACTCCGCGCCGGCTCAACCCCTGACATCTTGCAGTCTGGCCCTTCGGCATCCCGCTTCCTGGGTATCGAACTGGCATCGCGGTTGCACCGCCACTCCTCCCCCCTCCACCGTGACACGTGCCGCAGCTCCCCCTCTTCCCTCTCGGGCGAGCTGCTCGGAGCGTCCCCACTTCTGCTCCGGGTGCGATGCCCCCTCCTGTCTCCCCCGTGGCGGGTGTCGCTATACTCGTCACTTCTTTGGCTATGCTTCCGCCCCCCCCCGTCGTTCTCTCCACCCCCGGTACCGCTGCTACTGCCGCCGCCACCGCCGCCGCCCTTGCTGTTAAAAGGGAACCGCCTGGAGCCTCTTCCCCCGTCCTCCCAGCTGTCGCGCACCGATCTGTCTATCAGCCCAGGCGAGCGAAGAAACAATCCTGTGTCTTTACGGGACGGAGGCGAGGAGTCGCGAGAACGGGAGCGGTCGCTTCTGAGGTCGCTCCTGCGGACGCTCCTAAAATTTCTCGGGTGCTCCCTGCTAACGGCGCCGATTTCGGTATTACCGATCGTCTTTCTGCCGTAGCGGCCGTCCCGACTGATCCCTCGAGACCCGTCCCCCTTCGTCCTGTCTCTGCTTTCGCGCGTACCGTTGCCCTTGCCGCCAACCGCGCTAGGGGCGGAGAAGGAAGACTCGCGCCTGTTACTGCAACACGGTGGGTCTCGAGAAGTCCCACGAGAGCGATTGGACTGCCCGAACGACCCGTCGGTTGACCGACGGCCATCGATGTCAGCGGGTCCAGCGGCGCCAGCACGGCCGTCGCACCTGTCGCCGTGGCCAGAGTTCGACTCGCCGAACTCTTTCGCAGCAATCCGCTCTGCCGAACCATCTTCCTTGTCGCTAGGCGAGGAAACCATCGTCGGACAAACCAATCTTTGGGGCGGCTCGGACAACCGCGGGAGGGCGGCCTCAACCAAGCTTGGCTTGCTGCCGCCCTTGCCGACCCCCGCCTTGCTGCTACGACCCCCGGCGATGTTCAATTTTCCAGAAAGCTGTTCGGTGTTTGCCACTTTCTCACACTTGCCGGAGAAAGAAGAGAGGGAGGAGGAAATAGAGGAGGAGGACGAGGAGGACAAAGAACAAGCACCGTTGTTCCCAATAGGGCTCGTGCGAGAGCCCTTGCTTGTGTATGTTCTGCTCCCGCCGCTTGGAAGGCTGATACCCCCCTTCCTCGAAGTCACCGGAGACCCATCGGCAATGTGCGTTGCATCCGGAGGGGACCCTGTAGGAATCATGGCCATATCGTCCGGTTCAGCCGTCGAAGGCTTGACATCATCCGAAACCATAACCCCACCCTCGCCCACACCACCAGCATCTTCTCCCAACTTGTTTGGCCCCGGCACAGCGTGCATTTCCCGTTCGGTTATTCCCAAGTTATCGTTCTGGCGGCCCACGCCAACGTCTCCTCCAGAAATGCCCTTGGACCTTCTGGTGAAGGTCGACTTGGCCAGCGCCGCCCCGACAGCATCTCGTCTGAGCATTGGATAGCTCGTTGTCGTGCGCTGCGACGCCGCCGCCGCCGCCGCCGCCGAAACCATGAGCCAACCCCCGCCCGCCCCACCAGCATCCTCTCCCAACTTTTTCGGTTCCGGCACAGCGTGCATTTGACGTTCGGTTATTTCCAAGTTATCGTTTCGGCGGCCTACGCCAACGTCTCCTCCTGAGATGCCCTTGGGCCTTCTGGTGAAGGTCGACTTCGCCAGCGCCGCCCCGACAGCATCTCGTTTGAGCATTCGATAGCTCGTCGTCGTGCGCTGCGACGCCGCCGCCGCCGCCGCTATTTCCAAAGTATTGTTGCCGGCGCCCTTGTCGCACAACGTCGTGTTCGGGGAAGACCTCGTTTTGAAGCCAGTGACAACTGCGGCTTGGCCCGCACCAGGGGATGGTTCCCAATGTTTTAAAGCGGTGCTGCTGCTGCTGCTTCTGCTGCTATCTGTGTTTTCTTCACCGTTCTCAGAAGCCACGGCTGTCGGCGATTGCAGAGGCATGGAGGACGTGCTGAAGATTAGGCCCTCGCCAGAGGCGCCGCCCGCGCGCCCGCCTTTGCGGCTGGCAGACGGCTTCCTCCGCCTGCCTTCCACGAACCTAGATTCCTGCCTGCTCTGTCACTTCTTCTTATTTGGAGTACGAGGTACCGTGTTCTTTGCAGGACGGGGTCAGAAACCCTCCACGCGATGCCGCTGCTGTTGCTACTGCTGCTGCTGACTTCGTTGCTGCTACTTTTGCTGCTACTGCTGTTTTTGCCACTCTGCTGCTGCTGCTGCTGCTGCTGCTGCTGCGGATGTGGAGACGGTGGTTGCTGGATGGCGAGATTCTCCTGAGCTGTTTCTCGGTGCAAGTGCCCGGCTGGTCTCTCGTCCTTCGGGTGTAAGGACTTTCAGCGGGTACGTTTCAAGCCAGGACTTGGCCAGGATGAGAACGATTGCCAAAATCCAAAATCAAAACTTATCGTCGCACGTGCACACTTTTACGTAGTATATACTACCTGGTACACGCTATAGACGCCCTTCCGCTCTGCCGCTCTGCCTACGTTTTGGCTTTTACGGTTTCGTTTACATAATAAAGCAGGATCCGGATCCAAGCGGGACAAATTTAGCGAGCGACCAATTCAATCAAATTAAATTAAGATTTTCGCCCAATTAAAACCTGGTATCTTCTTTTGAGCGAACATCCTGACGAAACGACACTACATAGACCGGTACTCCCGTGTGCACTATTCCGTACCAGGTGCTTGTTTGTGTTTTCTCCCATCGAGAGGCTTTTTCTGTTTTACAGCCTGTTTTGTGGCAACAGGCAGGATTTCAGGACCGACATACAGCCGCGCATACAAAGCACGCTAAGATCTACGCCTCCTGTGGCAGCCATCTTCTCAGCCTACGTACTACTGCTGCTGCTGCTGCTGCTGCTGCTGCTGCTGCTGCTGTTGCAGGGTACTATACAAGTACGTGTCGGGGGGTGTACCGGTCTTTGAGGAGCATATAAATCATCGGCGGCCGTGGCCGTCTCCATCGTGCGTGTTGTTCTGAGGCGACTATAGCCTTTGTTTGCTGTGCTGATGATGCTGATAAAGAGCGGGGGTGTATGGATCGCACAACGGTTAACGAACAGCAAGGATGCGCTGCGACGTAATAAGGGGTAAGGTGAAAGAGAGAGTGCATATTGAACTGCAGTCGTACATATATGATTCGCACGCGAACAGCAGCCAGGTTATACTACAGCAGGGGTAGAAGCCGAGGCCAGGAGCAGAGTGTTGGGCCAGCGCTTGCACGTGTGCCGCCCATGGGTTTCGGTTTGTTGGATTTCTTTCTACAGTAATTTTTCACAAATCATGGACGGATACCTCAACGAAGAGCACAACAAATCAACAAATCTATCTGATGATGAGCCAGCACGGTACACCAGTACTGCTGGATGTACGTACACGTATGCTACATATTACGCCATACGTGCACTCCGCGCCCAGGGAAAATTTGAATACGATGAAAATTTAGAAGTCGCCGCGTGGTGTGATATGAGTCGAGTGAGCCACCAACAGCTCGGAGATGCAATGACTTCCGATACCCACTCGACGTACGTGCGAAATTTGAACAATTTGTTTTTTCTGTTGAAATTTTTGCAGCTCATGTCCCTTCTCCTAACATTGGAACCACACTTTAGCCACACGACTCTCCCCACTTCCCATACTTTATCCTAGATGTATTGGGGATTGTCCAAGAAAAGGCGGCTCAAATTCATCGTAAAATACAAATCATGGCACATGAAATGAAAAAGTCGTACTATTAATAACTGCTGTAGACCACGGACGGGACTGTCACCTTGCCCTCTCTGCAAGACCATAACCTCCCCTTGGACCAAGGAACGGCGCTTGGGGCATCCAAGCACCAGGCTACCTCGTATTCTCAAGCCTCCCATCACCGCCCCCTTGCTCCCACTACCCCTTGGCTCTCTCTTGGCTCTTGACCCCACCTTTCTTTCCCCACGCCCCCCAAGAACTCACCAAACAGCAGCAGCATCATCAACAACAAGCAACAGAACACACTCCGCCTGCTGTGATACGTACGAGAACTACAGCAGTACAACTACCGCAACAACAGCAGCAACCAACATGGACGCAGCAGCAGCAGCAGCAACGGCAGCGGCAGTAGCCAACACGAGGAAAGGGGGTGAGGAGGACAAGAGGCAGGAGCGACCCTTCCGATTTTCGATTGACCGCGGCGGCACCTTCACGGACGTGTACGCCGAGGTCCCGGGATCGAAGGGCTTTCGCGTTCTCAAGCTCCTTTCCGAAGACCCGGAGAACTACCCTGACGCGCCTCGAGAGGGGGTCAGGCGCATTCTCGAGGTGAGCTGCGCATATACCGGTAGACTATAGTGTCATGATATGCTATGATATGTATCACGATCATGATATCATACAAATACATACTGCTTGCTACCTGTTGTACCGGCAGAGTGTGGAAACAGAATCGTACACACAGCACACACGACCCCTGTAGATCGTACGAGTAGTGTCCCTTGTTGGCTGGTTTGCCCTATGCGTCTGCACTGCTGTTGTTGTGCTGCGCGTAGTCTGTAATCTATCCCGAGGTCACGAAAAGGCACCTCGAGTCTACTCGGCTCTCCGCTACTCCGTGCCGACACGTTCTCGTACAGCAGCAGTGCTTGCAGGTTGCACGTAGACCGTAGATTGCCACCGTAGTACACTATGCGAGTAAACGCCCCTCTCGTATTAAACGCCCCGCGGCGCCATTTTTAGCAAAATCGGGTAAAATCCGGATGAAACGCCCCGTGTCAAAATGAAAATGCGAAAAACACCCCGGCCACACAGCAGCAGTAAACACCCCCCCCCCTATACATATTTTTAGGTAAGCGCCCAGGGGTGGAGCTGGCAAGCCATTTGAGTGTGGGAGGTGGAGCTGTTTCCGAAGCAGACAAAGGGGGTGCTTTTAGGAACTTTGAAATTTGAAATTGATATAATATGTGGGCACGGTACGTGCCTTGTGCAATAGCAGCAAAACAGACAAAAGTCAGACGCGGACAAACCAACCGAACATGTCACCCAACCACTCGAACGAGTACCGTGCTACGCAGCATGCATTGAGGTGTGGCGTGTATTTCGCCTTGTGTTGATGTGTACGGGATGATGATGATGATGATGTGAACGGGATGACAATGACAATGATGATGATGATGATGATGATGATGATGATGATGATGGGATGGCTTACTGATGACCAGGTAAGACACAGCCCAGATTATATCGATGAGGCAAACGTTCAGTCAGTAACAAAGCAAAAAGCTCTTATCACAATATCGTCCTCACCAGGACCATGCAAGCTTTTCCCCAAGAGTTTGAGTAGTCGTCAGTGTTGTTTTTATCGGTGGTGGGCGCCTTGTCGGTGCTGCTGGGTTGCGACATGACCAACACCTGCTGCTGCTGCTGCTGCTGCTGCTGCTGTGCTGTTGCTGTATGCGTGTGGGAGGTGTGTGTATTTGTTCTTGCTTTTTTGCATCGCCCCGGGGGGCCACAAGGGCCGTTTTTTTTTTTTCAGATAACGCTTCGGCCACACATTAAACGCCCCGGGGCGTATTTTTACGCCCGCAAAACCATAACTCTCCCGGGGGCGTTTACTCTCATTATTACTATTACTAGGGCTGTGAGTTGGCTAACTATAAGTCTCTGAGTAGTTACTACTTTTACTATTAGTTGGCATTAGTTGGCTAGGTATTATAATTAGTTGCGTCCGGCAATTTACGGGGTTCTGAGTCCGTGTATCTGACTTCATCCGTTTGAGGCTCGAAGCGCGTTTCTGTTTTTATCTTGTTGGTGAAACTAAGTCAGTTAGTTGGCTTGCTTTCGCCACCCAACTAATAAGTAGCCGTGGAGTACAGTCAAGGCATGCCTTATTACTCGCAGCCCTAATTATTTCAGAGGCAAGCAAAGCGTCATCTTCGTCGTGGTCACGAAATATGGTTGTACGGCCCGCTCTAGGCAGGAACGCGGGAAAACGCAGAAACGCCCATACTGCAGTGGTATGCATGATACATATGAACCATGTCCCTTCAGCGCCGATGCAGAATGCCTCCGCAAAACCACAAAACCCGACCATTGTTTGTTGTCATACTATTATTGTTACTGCTGTATATCAGGTACTTCGTATACACCTTACGTACATTATATCCACCCTGGCATAGGCGCCCGTGTGGCAGCATGTTGTTTGTATTCTAGCACAGTTCTTAGTCGTTGGTTTGTTGCACTGCTGGCTGCTGTATGGCTGCTTCCGCTGTCTACCGCCACCGTATTCCTGGCGTACAACCTCGTGTACCCATGATATTTATGTAACCGTCTGTCGCACTGACTGCTGTTGCTGCTGTTTGCTGTATGTACTGTTATGTTTTATGCGCAGGAAGAAACCGGCACGCCCCACCCGCGCGACCAACCGCTAGACACGTCTCGCATCGACTACATCCGGATGGGAACCACCGTGGCGACCAACGCTCTGCTCGAGAGGAAGGGGGAGCCGTGCGCCCTCGTGATCACAAAAGGCTTCCGCGACCTGCTGTTTATCGGGAACCAGGTATTCCACGCGAAGTATGCACATAGTCTACTGCTTTGGGTAGTAATATTTCGTACATGCTGAAATATCGCTTCGCCTCGCTCTATACACAAGTTCTGACTCAGACATCAACAACGATAGTTGTATGTGCTACGTTCTGAAACCAATCTTGAGGTTTGATTCAACTATTTTCAGCCCGATATTACCGTCAGTAAGAATTCAACACGAACCGTACAAAGGTCCACCACGTAGGTGGGGCTTGTATTATTCTTGTGTTTGCCACGTTTTGCCCTTGCCGTATTTCCCTATTTTCATTTTATGATGTTTCATGTTTTGTGTTGCTTGCTTTTTTTTCCGTCTTGTTGTTTTTGTTTTGCCAGCCGCGGCGCCACGAAAACGCCCTTGCTCCCTCCCTCCCTCCCTCCCTCCCCCTCCCGTCTCGAAAGGGATGCGTGGTAAATGGTAAAATGACTTAAACGATCAACAATGAGTACCCGCCCCCGTCCCCCCCCCCCCCGGACCCCCCCCCCCTACCTCCACTCTCTCTCTCTCACCTTCCACCCTGTGGCCAGCCTTGAGCTCGGCGAGCTTGTGCACCGCGGTGTCGACCCTGCCCAGGCCTTCCCAGTAGCACGACGCGTGGTCCACGGGCTCGGGCGTCTCCTGGCCCGGCAGGGGCGGTCCGACCGTGGGGCGGTGGGCGGGGGGGCTCTGGCCGACGGCGCGGACCCTAACGTCGTCAACGATAACCGAACGCCCCTCCAGGACGAAGCCGAACTCGCGCCTTTTTGCAGGGGAACAGAGTTTTTAGGGTACGTGTTTTTAGGGTGAAAAAGGTTTAGGGAGGGATGTGTACTGGGGGGCGGGGGGTGCACTCATTAGCCGCATGTCATGCATGGCCGTAGTCGTATGGCCATAGGCCCTCGCCTCCCTTCAATGCTGGGACGGAGCACGCCGGGTTTTCAATGACCAGGCAGGCAGGCATTTCTTGCCCCGAGGGGGGTAGTTTAGGGAGGTTTTTTATGTGAAGAGGGGTTACAGCCCCTAGAAGAGCCTGCAGACGGCCTGAAACAAAAAAAACGAAACGCATTTTGATGCCAGGAACACCCGCAAAACTCTATCCACCCGAAGACCGAAACTAAAAACACAGAACAACAGTCATTCGACCGACCCAAAACACAAACCCTCTCCCTCTCCCCCCCCCACCCCCACCCCTCCCCCAACCCCGCCCTCCCACCCGCTACTTTATCTCGAGAGTGACCTTACCGGTACTGCCCAAAGAAAGAGGCCAGCGCATCACTTCCACCGCTCGACCCCTCCCCAACCCCCGCCCCCCCCTTCTGTGCCGGCTCGGGAGCCTGCGCCACCGGAGATCGCGGTAACGAGGTGGGAGTCATGAGAGCGGTGTCGGTCCCCTGGAATCGGAGGTTGAGGTAGGCCTGGCAGGAGACGTCCTCCGGCCTGAAGCCTTGCTTCACCAGGTCCGCGCGGGCGGAGGTTTCTAGCGCTCGCACTCTCTGCCACACCTGGAGTAGTCGGTCGTGTGGGTGGGAGTGGAGGGAGGGGGGGTGAAGGGGGGGGGGGGGGGGGGGGGGGGCGTACTCATCTGTTTCTTGCCTTAGTCATTTCGAGACGGAGGAGAGGGTGCTCTTTTGTTGATTGCCTTTCGTTGTCATTTGATCTTTGGCCGGGAGGGGGGGTGGGGTAAGCACCGCAGTGCGGACGGTTCCGATTGAGGCGGTGATTAAGACTCGATTGAGATTGCGATTGTGATGGAGTTGGTGGGGGGTTGCGTGAGGCTGGGGGTGGGATGGGAGAGGAAAGGGTGAAGGAGGGATGATAGTGGGGGCGGGGGCTGGCGTGGGGGTAGGGGTGAGCGAAGGTGTGGGGGTGGGGTCGGGAGCCACTCACTGCGCAACTGCTAGTTATCGTTTGTCTCGCCTGAAAACGCAACGATACTCATCGACAACAATAACAACAACACCGACAACAGCTATTCATAACATCAGCACAGCAGTGCTCGCATACCTCCGGGGGCCATTCTCCGCCGTCCCCTCCCTCCGCGGCGCACGCCTCCTGCTTCTCGCACACCACATCGGCCGCCGACAGCCCGTAGGCCGACAGCACGCCGGAGAAGCGGCTGACGAGGATGTTGGTCATGCCGAGGGCCCTGGCCATGGCGCAGCAGTGCTGGGGACCCGCCCCGCCGAAGGTGGCCAGCACGTGCGTGGAGGCGTCATGTCCCTGAGGGGGAGGGGGGGGGGGGCAGGGCAAGAGATGGGGGTGTCGATTATTGGCGGAAGGCGCGGAGGGAGGTATTCATGTCATGCGTGGCCGTAGTCGTATTACCATAGACCCCCGCATCCCTACAATGCCGGGACGGAACACGTTGGGTTTCACGGACCAGGCAGGCATTGCTTGCACCAAGCGCGAAGCGACGTGAGCTTTTGGGCGAGTCGCATGAAGGGCGAGCTGCATCACACTGAGAAACCGCTTGTGAGGCGGACTTTCTTGCATAACGGATGGCAACATTGAACTAATTTACCTGTAGTTTTCCGGTGTGGCTACTTCCAAGGGGTGGGGTAGGGGGGGGCGGTGGGAATGGGGGGTGGGGCTGGACGGAGGGGCACTAAGTGTGTTTGCACACGCTCGCGGTAAGAAGGCACCTTTACACACAATAGTATCCAACCAACGACGTTTGTTGGCACCCAATAAAGTTGTGCTCGAAACGAAACATGAACCAAGAGGGGAATAACCAAGTGCTGCGGTAGGCCGTTGACAGGCAAGCGAACGTCCAGCGCATAGCATACACAGCGCATATATACGCCCCGTATACAGCGCACAAAACAATCATACAGCGCATACAGCAACGTACATCAATCAACCCACCTTAGATACATTACATACGGCGCCGCACACCTCAACATATAGCACATACAGGCGCACACCTCACACAACCACAAAACAGGGCATATAATACAGCGCAATCCATTGCAATGCATTCACCATACTGGTATGATACAACACCTACAGTAGTTCATGCTCCTAAGGCACTGCATTGCATTGCATTGCACTGCACTGCATTGCAATGAATGGCGCTGCCCGTCCATCCAATTGGCCCCCTATGTACCTTCATGGTGGTGAGGTTCCTGATGGGGCGGCACATGGCCTCGTTGGCGACCCGGATGAAGCCATAGGCCACCTTACAGCGAAACGGTCAAAAGCAAGACGCACACAAACCGACGGAGCGGAACACCGACCGACGGAAACATATAATAGATTGGGAGAGGTGACCAAGGGTGGGGGATGGGGGATGGGGGGGGGCAAGGCGTGTTCTCATTGCCATGCATGGCGGTAAAACGGGGGCTTGACTTGGCACATTCACAACATACGAAGGCATACGATATAAACAGCAGAGGGCTGACGTCTGTAGAGGTGTTCATCGCGCACCAAGGTCGACGCGAGGGCGGGAGGGGTGTGGGAGATCAGGAGCAAGGTCAAAGTGGGCGGGGGGGGGCATGGTAGAAAAAGGGCGAGCTACGGCTGTAGGGGCGGCACGTTAGGGGGCCGTCTACCCTACTGCATGTATTACTGTATACACTGTTTCCAAATATATTGATTTTCTTGCTGTTGTTTTTTATGGGCACCAGGTACACTGGACTACAACTTCACTGCAGAGCACAGCACAGCACTGCCTAGCATAGCACACCGTGACACAGCGTAGAACACGCAATTTATTGGCCAAAACAAAACGTACAGCATAAGTACACAGCATTCTACTGCCACTGATAAATTGCTCGTGTTTTCTTGGTACCTTTTTCCACGTCTCAGTATTTAGAAGAGGCAAAACCCTCCTGTCACACAAGCAAAAGGGCTTCGGCGAGATCGGGAGAATACGGGAAAGACACATGGCACTAGGCACTCGGGGGGGTACCGAAGCAAGCGCTTACATCGTCTGCAGTCTTGATCGCGGGGGGGGGCGCCCCGGCACTAGCTTTAGCCGCTGCCGCCGCGGCGAGCTGGTTGACCTCTTTCGCCATCTCCTCGAACGCCAGACGGGGCCCCTCAGAGTCCAGCGCTTCGTCCTGAACGGCACGGGGCACGGAATACGGAATATGGAATGCATGGAAAATGGAACATGCGATATGGAACATAGCATACAATGGAATGCGGGATATGGACCGTGGAGTACGGAGTACGGCATACGGAACGAGGAACATGGCAAAGCGGAATAGGGGATGTGGAATACGGTACTGTAGCAGGCGCAAGGAAACCGTAAGAAACGAGTTGGGTTGTTGTTTTGTGTTTCACAGGGGGGGGGGGGGGGGAGGGAAGGAGGGAGGGGGGGTTGGGGAAGGCAGAGATGGCCTTCCTCGGGAATATGTTTTAAGCATATGTGTGTGTGCTACGTAGGCAAGGCTTGTTCTCAAACAAAACGTTTTGATTCTGTTGTTATTAAACTATTACTACTGCTGTGGCAGGAACGTGGTCCCATCAGCCCCTCGGTTTGAACAGACGCCTTGAGGTCGGTGGGCGATTCACCCCCGCCCCGCATTCTCCTCCTCTCGTGAGGTCGGGTGTTGTTCCACGCGTTTGGACCACCCTTCGGTTCGCAGGAGCTTGCTTACATCATGTTATCATTAAAGGTGTGATGGGACAGATACCATCAGTACTCGGATGGAACTGACGGCGTGTCACTAGACGAATATGGCACATTCGACGTTTCATTAACAGTACTGTTTCATCAGCGGTACGATGTCAGTCATGAAAAACGGCATGAAAATAAAGGGACCGCACCAATACGTAGTGGTACCGAATTACAGGTGTCTTTGACACACAATTTGACAGCGCGTGTCGCACCTCTCCCGGGCCGAAAATCTTGGGGAAGTATCGCGGGATGACACGGCCGAGGAACACATTGGCGTCCGTCACCGCCAGGTGACCCGACTTCCGGTAGCACACAGGTCCAGGATGCGCCCCAGCGCTCTGCGGCCTGTGTCGCCGGAGTAAACAATCCCCGCACAAGCGCACGATGGTTTCTCGAACGGCAGAACAAACGAAGGGCACGCGCACGCGCGGGGGTGGGGTAGGGGGGTAGGGATGGGAAGGATCAGGGGGGGGGGGTTGGTTGGATGTTTGGTGTGTCTATCTAACCATCACGGCAAGGTCAAGGCATGCAAGGCCCCATGAGACGTGCCCAGATGGGGTCAACTGTAGCAGTCCGAGAAACCAAAGGGAGAGAGGGAGGAAGGGAGGGAGGGAGGGAGGGAGGGAGGGAGGGAAGGGCTGCGCGCACAAGAACAACGTTTCTACCAAAGGCACTGAAACGCGGGAGGGGAGAGAGTCGACATTTCCTACCCTCTTGAGGCAAGGAAGAAAATGGCATGCGCCCTTATCCTGGTGGTGGTACGCGGTGCGCATTCTCCCGCCCCCCTCTTCTTCCTATTTCCCCTTCCTACTGAATCGCCACGGCCCTTGGGGCCCGGGGCAATCATTACACGCACTCCCAACTTCTCACTCTCTCTGCCCCCTCCCCACATACCCCCACTTCGCCCTCTAAACACCCTAAAACCGGCCGATATTTTCCCAATCAATGGCTCACTCGCTGCAGGGTTGAAACCGTGTGACAGCACTACCACTACCACCGCCACCACCACTACCACCACCACCACCACCACCACCATCACCATCACCACCAACACCGACACCATACCGACCGCTGTAAGTCTTGCATCGAACCGACGGAGACACACTCACCCAACGGCGAACAGCCCGCTGCGGAAGAAAAGGCGGGACCCGCCACCGGCCGCGACAGTGTTGATGTCGAGCTGGGGCGACTGCAGCGTCACTCCCGCGGTGACCGTCTCGAACACGTGCTCAAACGTGCCAGCAAAGCGCGACACATCTAGAGGTTAGATAGACAGGAAACAAAACGAGGCACCGATCGCCATGCACACGACGGGGCCAGGGGCGGGGCCGAGGGAGAGCGCGGGGGAGGTAAGGGTGGGTGGGCAAAAAAGGGGGGGGGGGGGGGGGGGGTACTACAGTAATATAGCAGTGTCGGTGGTTCCAGTAGCGCACTTTACCGATGCCAAGGAGCCCGGCCATCTCCAACCAGCAGCACGGTACGTCAGAGTGCTGCCTCCCCCCCGACCAGAGAAGAAGAAGTCGACGCTCATACGTACAGCAGTACAGTCGAGAGCACGCAGTGCGTGTAAGTATGTGCCCCCGTGGGCTGCGAACAAGCCTCTTGGCAGAAAAAAAAAATAGAGGCAACTCGGAGGCACGCGCTTAACAGCCGTACTCTTACCAACGACGACTTCGCTCACAAAGCCCAGCGATCAATCACCCGGATGCCTAACCAATGGTCAAATTTCCAAGGCAAGCAACAAATGAGTACGCCCCCCCCCTCCTCCACCCCCCTCCATCCCCCCCCCCCCCCCTCCCCCCCCCCGAACCGCACCCCACTCACCGGTAGATGTACCCCCCATATCGAATCCAATTACGGGCTGCTTCTCGCCTCCTTCCTCGCGGCCGTAGCTTGTGGCGGCGTACCCTACGACACCGCCGGCAGGTCCGGAGAGGATGGCTCGACTGCCGCGGAAGCTGGCCACGGGGGTAAGACCACCGTCGCTCTGCATGAACAGGGTCTTCACGTCGTCGAAGTTCTGCGCCAGTCAGTGGGGGCATCCGATGGGGTGGGGCGGCGGAGTATAGGCGGTAGCGACGGCGGCGGCGGCGATGGGGGGGAGGGCGGGGGTGGGCGTGTCCATGATTTGTGAAGATATGTACCTGGTATTGTACGCGTTTTAGTTTTGTGTTTTTTTTTATGTGCTTGTGTGTATTTTTGTGTGTATGTGTGTACTATTAATAGAGGAGTACGTGTGTGCGTTTGTTTGGAGTGCTCGGTATTGTTGTAACCTGCATCTGAGAGGGGGCCTCGCTAGGCCACAGAAGCCAGGACCAATACCAGTACCAATACCAATATCGATACCAATACAAGTACCAGTACCAGCACCAAAATCAGTATCCGTACCAGGAACAGTACCCGTACCAGTACCAGCGTGTTTGCTGAAACAATAATTTGGGTTTTTTTACGCAGTACTACATTAAAAGCAAAATGGTTGACCGTATTTTCACCTGCTGTGCCTGTTACCTTGTATGCTAACCATATATTAGCTGTTGCACCCCCCTATTATCACCTGTCTTCTGCATTTTTGCAACCTCCCCTACA
>MEHQ01002161.1:32151-45875 GCA_008828725.1 Saccharina japonica | reverse complement strand
CCCCCCCCCCCCCCCTTCCTTCCCCTCCCCTCTCTTCCCCTGCCCCTTCGCCCCTCTTCTTTCCTTACCCCCACTTAAAAGCGCAGGTTGCGGCGAACACTCGCGGTGTCGCCCTTCTGCAGGGGCTGACGTCCGAGTACGGCCTCGATGTCATCTCCGCCTACATGGGACACATACAGGTACCGCTTTTTTTGGAGTCGCCGTGTTTTTTTGGTTCCGTATTTTGTGTTGCCGTATTTTTAGTCGTCGAGATGCTGTTACCGTACGTTTTTCTCCCCGTGTTATTGTTATACTGTATTTGTTACCATATTTTGTTTGTTGTTTGCCATATTTTTCCCGCCGTATTTTTGCCACGCACTAGAGTTTTGTTACCGTTTGTTTTTTAACCAATCTCTGTGATGCCGTACCGTTGCTATACCGTACCGTTCACCTGGTAAATTCGTTAACGGAGGCTCTGCATGTGCGGACGAAAATGCGGAAGGGCTCCAAACACATGAAGTAACCTGAAGCGCTTGGCAAAAGCGATAATAACGCTTGATCAAAAGTCGTATGATCCGGTGGTGCTTTTATTGTTGTATCTGGCATTTGCCCAGCGTACGCTTGATCAAAAGTCGTATGATCCGGTGGTGCTTGTATTGTTGTATCTGGCATTTGCCCAGCGTACTTATACTTACTGTAGGTGAAAGCGTAGCGTTTGTAACAACAAAAACACTACGATGTCCAACTATTTTATTTTTCCCCCCCCCGAGGATGTTACTTGGGAGATAGATGGTGGCCACAGGCGGCGAAGCAGGAAGGGGATAAGATTAGCAAAAGGTTTCTTTGTAATATATGGAAACAACGTAATGAGCGCCCAAGTGTTGGAGGTGTCTCTATTAGGAGTAGGAACGGTGCTCCGTCTGCGAAAGGGATGCGTGTCAATGGTCAAATGACTAAGGCAACAACAAATGAGTAGCGCGCCCCCCCCCCCCCCCCGAGGATGCTACACCTCGCGGGTCGTAGTCGTGGCGCTTCAGGGAACGTTCCGTGTTATATATACGTATGCATACATCGATTGGCCTTTCAGCTCTTTAAAAACTCGGAGGAGGTGTTTTGTACATGCGCGGAGTTTTGCGCCACTCCGAATACGTAATTCGCCGTGGTCGCAGATATCTACCGGTATGAAACCCTTCACCCCCCCCCCTGTGCCCCTGTGCTCATACGACTACGGCCATGCATGAAAATGAAGTACACCCCCCTGTGCTATCCATTGGAGGCTGTTGTCCATATGCAAGTCCGCCTCACAGGCGATTCTTAGCAAGATGCAGCTCACCCTCCATGCGACTCGCCCAATACCTCACGGCGTTCCGCGCTTGGTGCAAGCAATGTCTGCCTGGTTGGTGAAAACCCAACGTGCTCCGTCCCGGCATTGTAGGGATGCGAGGGTCTATGGTCAAACGACTACGGCCATCATGCACGACATGAGTACACCCCTGTGCTACTGCAGTTGCAGTTGCATTTGTTTTTGTTTTGTTTATTATTTAGGCCGAGAAAAACATGCTGGTACTATATATATATGAATAGGCTACTGCTGTTGTAAACTCATTCTGCCCTCTTTTCTTTGCTTGCTCCATGTTTTCGTTCGGGTGAGCAGGACAATGCAGAGGCCGCTGTCAGGCAGATGCTGGTCGATTTCTCTCTGCAGATGGGCCTCGGCCAGGTGGGTGTGTGTGTGGGTGTGTGGGTGTATGGGTGGGTGGGTTTTTTTTTTTTTCTTTCTTCCGATCTGGGTGGGTGGGGCGATAAGCAAGGAGGGGGTGGTTGGCACTGGTTACTGCTGCTGCTGCTGTCACTATCGTGGTGTACCCCGGTGTCAACTGGGGTCTCTGGGGCGGAAAATGATGATTGTGTCCGTTCATCTGTTTGATGTTATGGCTGCGCGTCTGTCTTGCTGTCTTGGAGGTATGTCTGTATATCCGTCGGTGCCCCCGAAGCCTTCGTTTCGAATACAGTACGCGTTACGCACGTTCCCGTGCCTGGCAACTTTGTTTGCAGCTTCCGGCGCGTGACAACCGAGAAAGAGCCGAACACAAAGCGTTCCGAGAAAAAGGGGGTACCAGTATAAGGGTACACACACGTGCCAAGCTGTTTTAGGTACTCTGTATAGGATGATGCGACAGCCGTGGATAATCATCGGGTTCTAAGCAGCGCCGTTGATATGAACCGGCCCTCACTTCCTGCACCACTGGATTATAATAAATATAACCGATCCTGAATGCAGCAGCATCATACAGTAGTATCATAGAAACGTATTGTAGCATACCAATCCTGGTTACAGCTGTAGAAATGTTGCTGGTCCCGATTGTAGCAGTAGCAGCAACATCAACATACCGACCCTGGCAACAGTATATTGCAAACATATAACACCATGCCAACTCCTTACTACCGCAGTAGACCATATAATACCATACCAACAGCACACCTACAGCCAGTGCTCAACACTAGTTACTGTTTATATGAATGTTAACAATAACTGCCGTTCATCTTCAGGAGTACTTACATTCTACAACAAGCCCACAAACACATAGCCCATACCTACATCGTGCATCAGCATCTACTGTTGAACTAATTTTGTTATTTTGGCCGCTGGTGTTTGGGTGCTTGCCTGTGATGCATGTGTTGTTTCCAGGTGGGCACTGTGAGCGCCGAGGATTTCATGGACGACGGGACGCCGATACGTCTGGCGGTGACCATCGACAGGTCGTCGCGCTCGGCGACGTTCGACTTCGGGGGCACGGTGGGTTGGCACACTATTTTTTCCGCTGCGCTGTATGGGTTGGGGTTGGGGTTGGGGGTGGGGGCGAGGTGGCGTAAAATGGGGTGGGATAGCGTGGGGATGGGGGTGAGGTAGAGTGGGATGGAATGGGGGTGGGAATGGGTGACATTGGGTAAGATGGGGTGGGGCGCGGGACAAGGGGATAGGGTGGGGTGTGGGGTGGGGTGGGGTCGTATTCCATGATCATATGCGGCTGTAATGCTGCCGGCAATATCACCCCCAGTATGCGAGACATAAACCAATTGTTTCTTGCACCTGACAAACAAGGAAGCAAATGGTTTATCTCACTCAGTCAAAAACGAAAAACCAAACTGTTTTTACTTTACACCCCCCAGGACGACACCAATTGTATTCGTTTCTTCAATATCCCAAGTACAAAAGAGACGATGACACAAGTGGGCGTTTTGCACCTGTTTCGTATCGTATCGAATCGCATCGAATCGCATCGAATCGCGTCGAATCACGACGATTATGTGACAGCAGTTAATTATCGTCCTCCTACTGATGCCGCAGCACCGCTGCCGCCGCCTCCGCCATCACACCACCGCCACCGCCACCGCCATAAACTTTCATAGACCACCACCACCACCGCCGTTACCGTTGCTGCCGCCGCCACCGCCGCCGGTCCTTTCAGGGTGCGGAAGTTATCGGGAACCTCAACGCTCCGCCGGCCGTGACAGCATCGGCCGTGATCTACGCCTTGCGGTGCCTGCTACCCGGGGATGCGGCCGACGTTCCCCTCAACCAGGCGAGCAAGGATTTTATTCCGTTTTTTTATGTTTTTTTTTTAATGAATTCATTGATGTTTTTTAAGTATTTCATCTGTCTGGTTTCCGTTTCGTTTTCGTTTTCAGGGGCAATGGCGTGGTCCGGCTTGGCTTGATTTATGCAAGTGTCTCGTGTCTCGTGTATCGTGCATAATTGCTTTGCAGGGTTTCGCGACACGTTGCGCTGCCTCTCTCGCGAGAAGAAGGACGACGACGACGAAGAAAAAAAAATAATGCGCAGCTGGGTGAAAGAAGGGGTCGGATGAAAAAACGACTTTTTGCAAGCGCTGTGGCAGTGGTGGACCCCCCTCCCGCGCATTCTCCCACCGCCACTCCGACTCCCCCCTCTTCCCCTCCCCCACCCTTTCTCACCCCCACCCCCTCCTCGCCAACTCTGCACAAAAACAAACTCTGGCAGGGATGCCTCGCACCGGTGGAGATCCGCATCCCGAAGGGGACTCTTCTTAACCCCTCTCCGACGGCGGCGGTGGTGGGCGGCAACGTTCTCACTTCTCAGCGCGTCACGGACGTCATCCTCAAGTGCTTCCGGGCTTGTGCGGCGAGCCAGGGCTGCATGAACAACCTGACCTTCGGAGACGAGGCCATGGGGTAATGATCAAGGGTGTTACTGTAGCTTGGTTGGGGTGGAGGGGGGGGGTGGGGAGTGGGGCTGGGGGTGGGATGGGGTGGGGTGGGGTGGGGTGGGGGAGATGGTTGTCGCAAGCCTCCGCAGCGGCGGCGGCAGCAGCAGAGAGAAAGTGTGCCCGTACGCTGCTGCTGCTGCTGCTGCTACTACTTGTGTTGCTGCTTGCTTTGATTGAGGAAATGTGGATGATGATGATGGGGAAGTTGGCATAACGCTCAGCGGCAGCAGCAACCAGCAGTCGCAGTATACGTTGACCGGCACTAACGTTGTTCGTGTTAGTGTTGTTTTTGGCCTAACGCGTAGCCGAGAGATGTACGGTTTATCCAGCCGGAGCGATAGCAGGCACAGCTTGTGGCGTGCTTACCTTGTGGTGTGCATGCAGGGGCGCTTGCCATGCGGTCTGGCACACCATACCGCTCTTCTTTTCCACTTCCCATCCTCGCAAGACCCGGGATATTTCACTTATTCGATCCCCCCCTGCCGCCTGTTTTGCCGTCGGCCGCAGGTACTACGAGACAATCGCGGGGGGCGCGGGTGCCGGTCCCACGTGGTCAGGGTGCAGCGGGGTCCACACCCACATGACCAACACACGCATCACGGACCCTGAGATCTTGGAGAGGAGGTGCGCGTCCCACATAAATGAAATTTCAGTAGTGATAGTCTGTCTGTCTGTCTGTCTGTCTGTCTGTATGTCTGTCTGTCTGTCTGTCTGTCTGTCTGTCTGTCTGTCTGTCTGTCTGTCTGTCTGTCTGTCTGTCTGCCTGTCTGTCTGTCTGTCTGTCTGTCTGTCTGTCTGTCTGTCTGTCTGTTTGTCTGTCTGTCTGTCTGTCTGTCTGTCTGTCTGTCTGTCTGTCTGTCTGTCTGTCTGTCTGTCTGTCTGTCTGTCTGTCTGTCTGTCTGTCTGTATGTCTGTCTGTCTGTCTGTCTGTCTGTCTGTCTGTCTGTCTGTCTGTCTGTCTGTCTGTCTGTCTGTCTGCCTGTCTGTCTGTCTGTCTGTCTGTCTGTCTGTCTGTCTGTCTGTCTGTTTGTCTGTCTGTCTGTCTGTCTGTCTGTCTGTCTGTCTGTCTGTCTGTTTGTCTGTGTCTGCCCGTCTTTCTGTCCGTTTTGTGATACAGCACTGGACTAAAACAAATTACGGTGCACTACTAGTAGGAGTTTTCACGCAATAGTTCGGCGTCCACCCGTAGAGCCGCGATCACGGCCAGCCGACCCATGGGCCTACAGTAATACTAGTTTTGTGTTGGTAAAAGTCCTAGACCAGGCTGCAACGCGAACGGGATTTGCATTCGAAGGACAGCCGACACCCTGCCGCGCGTGTCGGCCGACGAAAGAAACAACGCCGGTGCCGTCGACCTGCGACAACTGTAACAGCACGTATGATACACCTTCTTGTGCCACTGCCACAGAAGAGTCATTCAAAGGCGATACAGTTTCGTTTCGTTTTGTGTTATTTCGTTTTGGTATTGAGCAACCGTCCGTTCATCCGCCTTCCCACCCGTCGGTCCGGCCATTTGTCGATCCATCCGTCACCCCCCCCCCCCCCCCCCCCCCCCCCCCCCCCCCCGCCGTTTCAGAAGGTATCTTTGCCCCGCGTTTGACTTGATTTTGTTGTCGTTGGACCCAAACCCCCGTGTGCCTCTTTGCCCCCCTCCCCCCCTGCCCCTGCCCTCCCCCACACACACGCCCGGCTACCCTCATCCCCCACCTACCCGTTGTTGTTTGGTTGTCGGTGTGTGTCGTGCTAATTATGGCAGGTATCCCGTCATCCTCAACTCTTTCGGCCTGCGCCGCGGCTCCGGAGGTGGCGGCGCCAGGCGCGGCGGCGACGGCGTCTCCCGCGAAATGACCTTCCGCAAAAATCTGACGGTCAGCGTCCTGTCGGAGCGGCGCGCGTTCCGCCCCTGGGGGCTGGCGGGAGGGCTGCCTGCGGAGAGGGGGGTGAGAGTGTTACCGTAGTTGCTGCCATGTATGTATTTGATTTTTGTTTTTGCCAATCTTACAACCCCTTTAAAGTTAGTTGCACTCACGTTTTTTGTAGGGAAAATAATTGGGAGACAGGATGAGTCCGTGTTCAGTGCAGGGTGGTGGTGATGGTGTGGGGATTTACCCTCCAACCGTTACGAGAGTGTTTTGATGGGTGGCTTTTGTTATTCTGAATGGGTCACCAACCGGCACTCAGTCTAGATGAGGTGAGTTGGATTACATGGATCAATGTGGTAAATTCGTCAAACGTAAGTTCTCTCATGCCCCCCCCCCCCAAGGGATGCGAGGGTCTATAGTCATACAACTACGGCCCTGCATGACATGAGTACACCGTCCCCCCCGCTTGGTCCCTTTGCCGGCGGCCGCTGCTGGACTATTTTGGCTTGTACCGTAAATGTTTGTCTTGTTTTTTTTTCATTTCGCCGCCGCCGCCGCCGCCGCCGCCGCTCCCGCTTCCCGTTCCGTCCCCGCCTCCACCTCCGCCCGTGTCCCCGTTCCCGTGACCCCGTCCAAACACGCCTCTTGATCGAATTTATTGCGGCTGAAAAATCGCTAAAATTTCACTTCAGCTCAACTTTATGCGGTTCCGCGACGGCAATCGGACCGTCAGCTTGGGCGGCAAAAACACCGTCAACGTTGTCGCGGGTGACCGTCTCACGATTCACTCTCCGGGTGGCGGAGGACATGGTACCCCCCTGACCCCGGGCGCTGCTGCTGCTGCTGCTGCTGCTACCAGCGGTGGTGGTGGTGATGGTGGTAGTGGTTTTGATGATAAGGCGGCGTCAGGAGACTTGGAGGACCCCGACAGGAAGTCAAGGAGGGAGGCCGAGATGAGGCTGTCGGGCAGCGTGTCTGGGCACCGGCTGGGCCAAGAACAGGCTTAGTCTAGCGCCTGGCAGGCTTATGCCTAATAGCAGGCCTAGCCAGCCTACGAACATGCCTCTAGCTTAGACCTACCAGGTTTACAGGTAGAGAAACGTAACATTACAGCAAGCAGGAAAAGAAAGAAGTGCACACGACTCAAGAAAAATAGTTTGTTTTTCCCCCCGTTATGGTGCTGTCAGAGATTTAGCTAGTTACAGGAGGCGTTTTGTTTATGCTGGGTCAGAAGCAGGCCTACCGTAAGCCCACTAGCAGGCCTGTACGTAGGTAAATGCAAGGTTCCCCTTCGGGGTTGTGGTTGGCTTGAAGTCGTCCCGGAGTTGTCGCAAGCTGAAAAAGGGAGAGCGCAGCAGGCGTTCGGTCCTCGTGTATACCAGCTATATACTCGTACGTAGCCAGCAGGCAAGAACAAACTACAAAAACAATATGAAAGGTACAGAAAAAAGAAAGTACGAAGCCACCGGGGCAGGTAAACCGGCAGGCATCACCGATCAGCACAAATAGGTTCATACGTAGTTAGTTCTATGCGTTAAGGAAGGAAGTGTACACGCAAAAAAAGAAAATGGAAGTTTTGTTTTTGATGCTGTTATCAGATATTTAGCTGGCTTATACTTGATTTATCACAAGCTGTTAATGGGGAATAGCTTCTGTCTGTGCCACCGCTTGCTCGCTCGCTAGATACTCGCACGTAGGTTTTAGATGTGCCTTGTCTGCGAGGGAGGGCGGTTACCTATATATATGTACGACGTACCTGGTATTATATATGCAATCTCGGTTTTTGTTTAGTGACGCGTTAGTGTGGACATCGCCGGCGCCATGTATGTGTCACCGCTCGAAAATGTTTGTTTTTTTTAGGCGTTTTGAACTCGAGGGTGATGACGATCCCTTTTGGAGTAAACTACATACAGTTTACGTACTCGAGTACTCTGGCTCTTTTTTTGTTTTTTTTTCCCTGGAGCGTTGGTTGTTGGCTTCGGTTGTTCGCCAGCACCACGTTGCGTCGAGTTGCGTTGTCCTGTGCGCACGTTCGTTTTGTGCGCGCACCGCGTCTCGCCATGTTCGGTGTGCGGCACGTGTTTTTTTGGCGATGCCGGAAAAAAAGGGCATGCTATTTTGGTGATGCTGGGAAAGGGTTAGTTGTTTTGCTCTTCGCGCTGCATTCGCCAACAAGGAGGAGGGGTGGGTGATTAGGTGGGTGGGTGGGTTGGTGGGTGAATGGGTGAGTGGGTGAGTGGGTGAGTGGGCGAGCGCTGAACGTGTTTTTTCCGCGCTCGAAAGGTGGTGGTGGTGGTGGAGGGGGGTGTACTCATTGCCATGCATGGCCGTGCTCGTATGTCGCGGAGGGTGTATACAGCATACAAATGGAGACACCGCAGACTGTACAATAGACCTTGGTTGGTTGGTTCCCTTTTGTTTGTTTTTTCCCGCGCTTCCTTTCCACAAGTTGGACCAGCGATAGCGCACCCTTTATTTTTGTTTTGTGTCATCCCTTTGCTGGGTTGACGTATACCATACTCGGCACGTTTTTAACGTTAAACTAAAGAAAAACTGATTTACGTATTATGTCCATGCAGTAGGTTTTGATTTGTTCGCTGCTGGTACGGGCGCGGCGGTTGTGTGACTCTCGAAGGGGTTGTTCTGTTGCCCAGGAGTATAATAAGTATAATACATAGTGTTCTACTGCATTTGCATGTTGACTTGTCGGAAAGTGCGATACAGGTCGAGCAACAGTTACTACTGTAGTACAGACCATGCCCATTTTGTATGGTGGTGGTGTTTCTGTGACGTGATATTATAATAAGTATCATACATAGTGTTCTACTGTATTTGCATGTTGACTTGTCGGAAAGTGCGATACAGGTCGAGCAACACAGCTACAGTGCAGACCATGCCTACTTTGTATGGTGGTGTTTCTGTGACGTGCTATACGTATATAAGTGTTGCGGCAAGATTGGTATACTGGTGTCGGTGTGTCGGGCGGGTTGGCATAGGAAACGATAAAAACCCTTGCCGAGTAGTTGGCAACGGCTCGTGGTTGCCTCGACCTCTTAGAGTTATGTGAGTTGGACGGTTGCACGATGGTTACTGTCTGTCTGTCTGTAGTATATTAGTTGGAGCTCTTTGCGCAGCGAAAAGGCCTGGAACCAAAGGCTAGGCTTGGAGCTCGAGATTGAGGCAAGGCTCACGCCATACACTCGAAGCGCCTTCTCTTCCTTATCCCTTGCCTTGGCCCTTGTTCCAGCAGCAAGGCTCAAGACGCGTACAGCCCTCAGAAAAGTGAAGGGCAAACGCGCACCTGGTAATTTAATTTTTTATTTCGATTTTGCATACGCTTCGGCTCTCAGACCCAACGCCTTGCCCTTAGGCGGGAGGCCTGTGAAGGTCCGGGGTTCGGAATGCTGAGCGGGGTTGGTTGTTGTACTTGATGGGAGGCCTGTTTGTATCTAGGGGACAGAGCTCAGGGCATCCGAGCGGGGCATTCAACTTATTAACGGCATGGAAGCAGTGCACCCAAACGACCGTGTGGGAGACCCGAGCAGGACCATGGACAGCCTGTACAGCCGCGCTATATTATGGTCGGCCCCTACGATTTACCATGTTGACGCTTATCCTTATCATAACCGTGAACAAACATGTTTCAACCCTAAACGCGACTGCTTCAGTTTTGTGTGGCCAGCAATTTGACCGCCGCATGCTACGATTCCTGTGTGTTTCCAACCTTAGCCGTTACGTAGCCATACGCTTTCCTTTGTTGTTTTACTTGGACCTGTCTACCCCCCCCCCCCCCCCCCTCCCGCCGCGTGTTCGTCGCCGGGGGTGGTTGGCGATTTCGGTCAATCTGGCCGCTCATACTACTGCTGTAGAAGTGGCATTCCATAGGAATACCATAGGTTTGTCAGGGTTTTTCTTCGTTTTCTGCCTTTTTCGGCGATGCAAGTTCGCCCCCCCACTCCCCGCCCCCCCCCGTCCTTGTTGGAGATGCGGTCAGAGCCTCGGTGTTCGCTGTGTAAAGTCTCCGGGCAGAGGACCCGTAGCCCGTATTGTATACCGGTATGCACTACAGTAGCTAAACCTTTGTGCTGGGTGGTGCTGTAGGTGTGTCCAGCTAAAACGATTGATGTGGCGATTTAAGAGTAAGCGGGGTAGCTAAAGTAGGATAGGACGGAGTGAGCCGTTCACGTTTTACTGAGAGTTAGGTACTGGTATTGTGAGTTTTGATTTGATTGAAGAATATAAAAATAGTTGGTAGTGTGGGCATAAAGAAATGGCTTCAAAATCGAGGTACGGTCGTACGCTTTGACACGACGACCCGTATATCCGGTCCTGAATATCCCGCCGGTCCAGGGGGGGAGAGTGTCATAAGGCTTAGTTCGGGTAGGTGACTGGTTAACCTTTTACCAGTATAGCCCAGCGGACTAATGCCTTCACATGTTCCGGTAGCTTAGTGAATGCACAGGGCACCCGAGAAGCTGAGAGTTCGCGCGCAGGCCGCTATTGATTGTCAGTGTGTGTCAGCAAGGCTATCATATCGATATCCGTCGCGGTAAGGGCGCCAATCGTTCGTCAGGGATCATTTGCTAGGAAAATGCGTTACACACGCCTATTCATAGTCGTAGTAGACAGACACGGACGGATATAACAGAGTGCGTTTCCAAAAAAGAGACCTCGCTTGACACGGGGGTAAAACTGGGGAAAGCAAAGTGTCAGTTTCAGCATCTCCACAATGATACAGGGTACAGCCGCAGCCAGAGTTCGGTTCGGGGCGATCTATCGATACTTCTGGTACTTATTTCGGCGGCGGGCCGCGCCTTGTTTGGCCACGCGTCGCCCCTATCGTCCTTTGGTCTTACACTTTGAACGCACACTGTACCACAACTACTGCTGCTGCGGCTGCTGCTGCTGCTCAAAGTATGGTAAGTCGCTCGTACGGCCGTCCAACCAACAAAACAACAGCACACGTTGGGCACACACAGCAGCAGCTGCGGCAGCCGACTGCATTTCATACATTCGGGGGGGGCAATACACACAAACAATGGAACACCTCCAATAAAAAAGGAGCCCCGTCATGTTTTGCGCCCCTCGACGTTACGGACGAAGAGCAGCAAGAACGCAGACAGACAGATAGACAGGCCGACCGGCAAACTACTAAGAGGTGATAGGTCCTCGTGCAACGACACATCATGGCGCAACGACGAGCATCATCGGCCGACAAGTATGCACGAACGGCTTCCTTGGAGATTGGCGACGTGTCCCATGCATCAACCAGTCTGCCAATCAATGCCGATATTTGCCAGCAACACACCAGCGTTAGTCGTACAGGTAGGTTGGGACCCAGCGAACGGAACAACATCAAGGTAGGTTGGGACCCAGCGAACGGAACAACATCAAATCAGTCAACGAGCAATCAGTACTAACGGTCGATGTGTCCCATGCATCAAACGTTCCGCCAAACATTGCCAACAAACACGCCACAGGTGTAAGTTGGGGGGTCCAGTGCACGGGACAACATCAATCAGCCTACGAGCGATCAGTATTTGCTCCACGTGCGTGCGTTGATTGGTCTACTGCTTCTGTCACAATAAGCAGACAGCAGTGGCGTTTAATATAAGTTGTGAGCTCAATGATTCGTTACGAGTTCAATGATAAAAGCTACTTCGCAGTAGTACCCAGTAACCAGTACCAAGCAGCAGGCTGTAATCTTGATGGGGCGGACAGAATACGCCGTCACTTCTTTTCATGGGGCCTGTTTTTTTCGCACCACACGCGTTGCACCCTACTACAATATTTCCCCTCTCTACCCCCTAGACCCTTTTCCCAACCCCCCCTCCGCTGTTTACCTCCGCCCCCGCTCCCCCTCCCCCAAGCCCTCCAACCATCCTCTCTCCCCAAACTCCGCCAATCCTAAAAACAAACTAGCAGCATTCAGGGCGTAGGGGAGGAGGCTTTGGGGTGCTTCCTCCCTCAAGGCCTTGCTGACGAAGAAATAAAGACAAATTAAGACTCCTTTAAAAAAAAGCAGTGCAAAAACGCAATGGACGACACAACAACGACAACCATTGACGCTTCGGAGGCTCGCCTTTTCCTTCCAGGACAGTAGTGCCAACATTCTGTGCTCCCCTACCTCCACATATGACACCCGCCGTAATCCCGCCGCAATTCGATGTTAACCGCCGTAACGGCGAGTAAGGAAACCGATAACGTACCGCAAGCAAGTCCCTCTTATATTTCACAATGAGACACCAGAAACGATGAAAAAAAACAAAAAAAAACAAACAAAGACAAGGCGGAGAGCAGCCAGGGGTAGTGGCCGCCGCCGTGCCCCAGACAGACTGCCCAGGATGTTTCCTTGCGCCCATGCCGGTGTCATGGACAAAAAGAAAAAAGAAAAAAGAAAAAAGAAAAAAAGAAAAAGTGGACGCCGGCACGGTGGTTTTGACCATTGCCCCATGTGCGGTCAAACCCTCCAGGCCCCCATGTCTCCTGGCCATCCGGTAAACCTCCACACTCCACACTATTCGCGTAATGCCGTTACACGTAAAACAAAACACAGAGAGAGCGGTCAAGCGAACAAAAACAGCAACAGAAAATAAAAACGACGAAGCAGAACAAGAAAAAGACGACCAATCAACCGATCAACCAAGCAACCAACAACCCAACCAACCAACTCGTGAGCCGCGTCCTGATAATGGTAGCACGAAAGCTTTCACCCCATGTTAGCGGCGGTTACCACCCTCCCTCTCTCTCTTCCCTCCCCGTTCTCCTCCTCCCCTTCCTCCTTCCCCTCCTTCTCCATCGTGCCACCCTCTAAGCGCCCGGTCGTCCGTTTCTCCTCCCAACTCCCTCCCGCACAACAAGAACAGCCAAAACCCCCTCAAAAACAAAACAAAAAAACAGCCCACGCCCGAATCAAAGCGTTCACCTCGGCTCGCCCCCGACCCGACCCAACCCAACCCACTCCTTCGCCCTAGCGCTCCCCCATACCCGGTAACCTAGGGTTCCACCCCATCCCATCCCGCCCCACCCCACCCTGCTCTCCGCCTCACGCCATCTCCAAGCAGCAGTGACAGCAGCAGCAGCAGCAAGAAACACCAACAGCAGCAGCAGCAACAACAAAACCAACAGCAGCAGCAGCAGCAGCAGCAGCAACACCAGCAACAACACCCACACCAACAGCTGCAGCAACACTAACAGCAGCTACAGCAGCAGCAGCAGCAGTAGCTACAGCAGCAGCTACAGCTACAGCAGCCACGGCGGCGGCGGCGGTGGCAGCGTCGTGCGCACTACGCCACGTTCATCAAGGAGCCGTAGCCCTCAACGGCGCCAGAAGAGGAGGCGGCGACTCCCTCGTGGGCGGACACACGCTCGATGAGAGTGCGAGCCGCGCGGAGCACGAAGGGGTCTTCTTTCGTGTCCTGCAGCAGGTCTGTTAACGTCGGCACCAGTCCCTTCTGCTCACACCGGTACAACCATAGAGTACCATGCCAGCAGCCAGCGAGTGACACATGGCACGAAAAGGAAATGTAGTGTGCATCAAGCACCAAAATAAGAAATCAAGAACAAAAACAAGACAAGGGTTTCCACACAAGGGTGAGTGGGAGGGAAAGAGGGTGGGTGGGTGGGAGGGTGGGAG